>ML790646.1:30755-41156 GCA_009831015.1 Picea engelmannii | reverse complement strand
GATGAAGGCACAGACCTTTTTGGTGTACATGTAACAACCATTTCGAAAAGATAGGACAACGGAAGGAAAATAGATGGAATGTGTTAAGTATGGAAGAGAGTGGTATGTTACTCCTATCAAGGCCTCCCAGTAGTACCCCTGTTCCCCAAGAGTGACAACATTGGACTAGGACACCTATGATGGCCACCAAGATGAAACAAGGCAAAAAGCATAACTTCCAAGCATCATGATCCAGTGTCTGACTTCAACCTATGATCTTCACCTAAATGCATAATGCATTAAATGTAACACTTTATATGAAACAATGACGAATGTACCTCATGTGCGCTAGACCACCACCATTGGATAAACTATGCTGATCAAGTGAATGGCTGAGCAATGATGAGGGGGGACGCGTCTGAGGCGTTGCTGTCGAGAACGCTGATCCTCATCATCGAGATCATTGTCTGCAAATGTGGATCATGAGGCATGACCTCCTCTAGTTACCCCCAGGTGAGAGGGGGTAACAGGCTGCAAACAATTTCAATGGGCCTATATGCGCTTTGAGTATGGAGTTCCTCTCTTGGTTGCAATGGCAGGTTGTTTGCCTTTCTCAAAAGTGGAAGCTTGTACCTTTGGGCGACAAGTTCCCAGATGCTTCAAGGCCTTAGATTGAGTAGCACAAAGGGAGGGTGTCTTTGTTGGTTCCCCCTTGCAACTTTTTAAAGGTTGGTTATTCATATGGGCAGGGGTGAAGTGGTCTTGCTTCTCATTGTTGTCACTCCAATTCCCAGATAATTTGGTTTGTAGCCCTCTCCTACATACTCTCAACAAGGTCAATGTGGGGGGTGACGGGGAAATTCTTTGTATTCTCATACACCAAGTAGATGAAGGAGAAAGATATCAGCGAGGATGGGAGGATCTAACCACAATGATGGAAGGATTGCTTTGTATAGAAGCTTTTTGATTGTGTGCCAGGAAATATAACCCCAATCTAAATTATTAAGGCTAGATCATGAACCAACCCCTTGCTCATGTGAGTTGATTATCGAGCCAGTGGCAATTGTCTCATCATGATTACTGAATCTACGATGGCGTCACATCTCAAAACATCAGGAAGAACCAACTCTGACCTAGCTTACCACTTTGCAGGTCAACACATTGTGCTGATTTCTTTCCTTCTTTGCTGCTTCTCCATCCATATGGGTGGTGGATCCTAGAAAATCCTTGATTACCTATAGAATGGGTGCTATTCTTGTGTGATTGGGCATTGTTTATGAATTGGCCATCTGTCTTGATAAGCCTGCTTTGTTAGATGCTGGCTTCATCCTCCCCAAGTTTACTCCATAATTTTGTTAGGGGTTCCACTCCTGGCGTGGTGTCAACCTTGATATGTATTGGGTTACAAGGGGAGCACATACATTCTGTTTTTGTTGTATTCTGTGATGTTTATGTTTAGGTATTTTCATAGTTATTAGATATGAGAGGTACAGTAGATATGAGAGATATAAAAGATGAAAATTTAGACAAAATATGCCAAGAACATCTCAATTAAAAACCATTGGAATTTATACTTGTATATGTGGTTAAAAATGCTTGAATTTCACTGGGGAAAATCACAAAACATGGCTTTGCCACATTTTCAGCAACAATCGTAACTAAGCTTTGGCTCTTGCATGACTAGCCAAAGAGTAATATGTAACTAAGAAGGATCATGTAGGTAAGTAAAGGAAATATTCATGGCAAAAGTTACCTCGGAATGAAGCACCAAGATTCTCCTATTAATTAATGTGATATCATCTGTTCTGGGTTTTGGGCATGTCAACCGATTTTTTGACCAATAAGTACTTGAAAGAACTTTCATCAATATTGGAAGGTCCCAAAGTTGTAAACATATGCTTATCTTCTTGAAACTCTAATGTACTTGGTACCTATGGCATGTTTTTTTGAAATGGCTCATCATTTGTGTCATACAATTTTTCAAACAAATATATGTATTTTGGAAAAAATGAAACTATCTTGTAAATTTATGTGAAAATATGCTACATGATTGGAAATAAATACAATGCGAACACTCTACACATATTCATCTTTTACTCATTTTGTGCTTTATTATTGCGTGTACAATTTATTTTTTTCTTGTGTTTTAGGCTGCTGCGTCCATGGATGTATCTGTTGGGTCATTTAGTGACCCTGAAGGCTTGGAGGGATTAGCACACTTTCTTGGTAAGTAGTTTGCATAAATTGAAAACCACTTATCAATTGGACATTTAAAGTTAGGTCCTTTGTCTATACAATAACATTGTTCTTTTTTGTTTTTATTTGTTTTTGGTAATTGGTGGTACATTTTGAAAATTTCAAAAAGAGTGTAAAAGTGATGCCTGGTTAAATAGTTTTTTACACAATAATGTGTATAATTTATATTAGAAAATGTTGCAGCTGAATCAGGTGGCCATAACCGAATATCCAAAATGCAGAACTGCCTATCCATCTTCCCATGGGGTCTGTCTTCCCTGTTCCAGTCTCTTTTGGCTTGGCAAGTGTACTGCCTTACATATTGCTTGAGCAAAAAACACACGACAAAACTTATTAAAGCTTGAAATAAAATTACTAATTTTCATGCCCATGGCATGCTTTTGCTTGCATGTCTACCTGTGGCTCAATTCCAGCATCATCCAAACACTTCTTTTGCTCAATTGCAGTAGCAGGGCTGACCTCACCTGTGCCATCAACCAGTTCCAGATTTTGAGAGTAGTGTGTCCCTGCGTTCATTCAAGGCCGAAGGGAGGCCACAGAGGGACGGTTCCTTAGAGTCAATAGCAGGGGGGGACAAAACAGAGGTAGGTCGATATGGGCCACGATTCTTCCAACCAGTAGCTGCAAAGTTCCCAACTTCTCATTAAGCTCCAAGTGCTACCTATGATGAATCCCCGTGAATGCTTCAACCTCTTTCTCCCATTCCAGGATTTCCATAGTGTGCTTTTTTGTGTCAACTGTTAGGTCTATCTTGACTCGATCAAAGAGTAAATAAGTTAACTATGCTTTGGTCATTAATGGGTTTACCGTAGGTAGTTTACAGGCCATGGTATTTGATGTGATGAAGCCTATATTTAAAGACTTGGTGATTTCCATTGTAAGATGCCTCAAGTAGTCAGTGTTGGCATGGTTGGCCATGACTTGGCTGGATTGGCCAAGGGATTAATGAAGATATCTTCTTTGTAGCTGGTTTTCCTAGTAAAGGGTATCCAGGGTAAATATCTTGTGCAAAATTGTGTTATTGTTTTGTTTCTATTGCTCCACTTGGTTTCTACATTTGGTATTAGAGCAAGGTTATTGGCTTCAGGAGGACGCCTTTGTTGCCAGGGTTTAGCTCATCCTGTGAAGAACAAGGGTATCTTGGGTTTGAGATAAACTCGTTCCTGAGTGGAAGCTTTGCACTGTGATTCTTTTGTAAATAAAATGGCAATCAGTTCAAGAATAGAAATACAGAAGTTTAACGCCCAAAGCTTCGAGTTATGGAAGCTAAAGACGAAAGATCTTCTTGGAGATAGAGAACAATGCGTTGTTATGGATCTAGGTACAAAATCTATTTGGTATGTTGAAAGAAGATTGGGAAAGCTGGAAAGAAAGGTGAGAAGTAAGATTTGACTCTGCCTCTCAGATTTGGTGTCGTTGAATGTCTCTAGAGAAGACATCAGAAAGAAGGTGTGGGATAAGTTAGGGAATTTGTATCAATCAGAGTCCATGGTAAACAAGTTGTTTCTTTCAAAGACGCTATATCATCTTAGGATGGATGATGGCGACTTTGAGATGGAGCATCTAAATTCCTTTAATACTCTGGTAAGTCAACTTGTCTATGTTGATATAAGGGTGGAGGAAGAAGATAAGTGTATTACCTCTTAATGTTCTTTTCCAGACTTTGGGATAATATGGTTGTAGCAATTGGTAGTGCTACTTAATCCACATTAAAGTTTGAGGATTTAGTTGCATTCTTGCTATCAGAGAAATGAGGAGAAACTCCATGAAGGATGTGGCCAAGGATGTTTTATCTGTAAGAGGCTGTCCCAAGAGAGGAAAAATAAGTTTTTTTGGGGGAAATCTAAATATAGAGGTAGATCTAAATCTCCAGGACAATCAATAAGGAAATGTTAGAAATGCAGTAAAGTTTTGCATGATAAGAAATATTGCAAATCTAAGAATGGTGATAAAAGTAAGGGATTTGATGATGGCCCTTCCATAGAAATGAAAACCTCCACAGAAGGAGGAGGTGATGTTTACTTGGCATGTACGAGTACACATTCTAATCGTGGTGTATGTTTGATTGACTGGGGTGCTTCATTCATATGACTCCAAATAGGGAGTGGTTTTGTGAATATGAAAAGTACAATGGAGGTGATGTTTTCCTAGGAGATGACTCAACAACGAAAATCATAGGTCGTGGAAGGGTCAAGCTATTGCTCAAAGATGGAAGGATTAGAGCTCTCTCCGTGGTTCTGCACATTCTAGATTTGGTCAAAAACTTGATATATACAAGCAAGATGAGTGATTTAGGCATGCATATTGTATTTGAGAAGGAAACATATAAGATGGTTCGAGGAGAAATGGTGTTGATGGCAAGAGTTTGGATTGGAATTCTGTAGATGCTGTTGGGAAGCACTATTAATGATGGGTGTAACATTTTTGTTGTTCTTAAGGGTAACAATGAGGAAGACATGACCCCTACTGTCCCTAGAGAGAAGACAATATTGGAGAGAAGGGTCTTGGAGCATTACATGGTTAATGTATGGTTGAACTTTGAGGGTATGTCTATTTGCTCATTAGATTTCAATTATATGGTAAACAAAATCGGATAAGAATCCCATCTGGTGCTTGTTATCGCACAGTTTGTAGTTAGGATAAAAGAAAGATGTAAAGGGACAAACTGGCGTAACTGAACCAATCCCACCCAATGTCACCTCGATGGGAGGGTTCTTTCTGTTTAGGGAGGTAAGGCCCAAGGGAGACGTCCCCGGTGACCTGGGGTTTTGAGAAGGCAAAGGATTGAAGGCTAAAAGATAAATTCCCCCTCACAAGTCACCACCGAACAGATAGTCCGGCTAACCAGCCAATAAAGAGAAGTATAACCAAAATAGAGATGTACCTGCCCGAGACAAAGCAACAAGAAACAGATATATGCAAGCTTACTCACTTGGTTAGTACTTCATATAATTAATGACTATCTGATATATAAGCAATTGAATAATGAATATTGACGAAGTCAATGTTTATAAAATAACAATCAGGTACAATGTCACTTCTTCAATAAATGCTAAGAAAATGTGGCATTCAATGTAACAATCAATACTTCATTCAAGTAATGTCCTTAAATAACCATTCAATTGCTCACAAGTAGGACGATTAGCTGCACAATGATGTTAATAGCAAGAGATGACGGAAGCAATAAGTTAGTAGGGTTAGTCTTAGGCTAGGGTTAGAGTAGTTAGGGTTTTGTTCAAAGTATTGAGAGTTGTTTTGATCAAGATACTCATAGGCTTGGTCTTAGACCAGTGCGTTTCTAGGGTTAATGGAGTCAAAAGGAGGACGCAGGAGCTGAAGGATCAAGGAAGATAGTAAGGCTAAGGACTGGAGGGTGGAGCTTTGAGGTGTTGCTACGACAAGGCCTCAAGGACAAAACCCTAGGGGAGAGAGGCTCACTTTGGTGTAGGGGAACTAGGCCTCAGTTTTCTCTCCTCCTTCCTTAACTCAATAGCAAAAACAACTAGCTCAAAAAGTGGCATAAGACAAGAGGTCTTGCAGGCAACGTGTTGCTATGGCAAGGCTTTACCAGCAAAACCTAGGAAAAACGACCCTTCAAGGTGTAGGGGAACTAGGCCTTGAGGCGTCTTCTCCTTCTTAGGTCAAAAATGTAAAACAGATAACAAAGAAGAGGAGGAATAGAGTGTATCTAAGGCTAGGCTCTATCTCCCTTCAAATAATGGCTGGAAATCTTGACAGGGACATGAGACAAAGACCTACAATGTGTGCTTGTCACCTAGGGTTTATTCAACAAATTTATAACAAGATATGCAAGAAATAACAATACAACCATTCAATTAAGAAGTTTTGCAGAAATTTACTTACATTTCACCAAGAAATAACATAGCAAACCCTAGTTGTAACACCTTCCATCAAGAGATATGCCAAAAAAACGCCAATAGAAATCCAAAAATGCCTTCCTTCAACAAGTGTGCCTCACAATTTCAGCCAAAGAACCCAAGTGTAGCACAAATTTCAGACCTCGCTAATGAGTGAGTGAGAGATGATGAAAAAATGAGAGTAAAAACCCTCAATTTATACTGTACCATGACCTAATTTCACTTTTAGGTCATTAAAAGGCCAACAAGGCCAAAATACTAAAAATCATACTGTTTTACATTAAATGATTAAATTTAAACCCTAATCAAGCTAAAGAGAGACGTCATGCCCCTTTTAGGGTGACGTTAGCCCCTTCTAGGGCAAATGCAGCATCCTGGTGCAAAACGTCAGCACTCCTTGGGCTTCTCCAACCTGCCACACGTGCCAACACTGCCAAATCTGCCTCCCAAGACGTCCACAAGGCTGGATGACGTCTTGGGCCTTCAGGGTCAACATTCCAATGGAGAGGGCACAACCACCCTAGGTCAAGCTCTGCCAGGGTGTCTCTGGTGGAACGTCCTCCTCTTCTCCAGTGCAAAGCCTCTGGTCCATCCCTGTCCTGTTTCTGCCCCCTGATGGGGTCTCAACATCCATCTGGTGGGCTCTTCAGCCCCATGGAGGCCCAAACTGATCATCTCCCCATGTGTACTGGTCCAACATCGTACCTGTCCGTCGGGCATGATCCTGTACATCAACAACTACGCCCTCCTTGGGCTCATAAGTCACAGGGTCATAGCAATGTCAATCACATCTCATCATCAATATTATTAAACATGTGCATAAAATCCCCAATACCTCAGTTAAAAGCTCAAAGACATTACACAAGCGTGCAATACAAGTTTGGAGAAAATGATAGGGCGTCCTATTGGGATAGTGTCCACTGGAAGAGGAAAGTTTCTAGAAGAGACCTCATCTGAGCCATGTAAGTGGGTGACGTGGACAAGGGATGTCCAGACAAGTGGGTGCAGTGAGAGCAGAGGATGCAAAGCTTTACCTGTGGGTGCCTTTGTAGAAGGCGAGTTGCACCTGTCCTGGATGCAAATTTTTCCAAGCCCATTCATGCCTTTTATTCTTATTCTTTATTTTTTTTATTGCTTTTTCTTCAAGAGGCTAATCAGGGGACACTGCCCTGGCATGGTGACCAGTGGTGGCAGCGTTACCCACAAGTACTTTCACAGAGATGAGAAGGCTGGCTCGTGATGAGACCCCCTTTCTCTTGGCCATGCAACCAAGAGTCACTACCCTGGCATGGTAACCAGCTGGTGATAATGTCATACTGCTAGATACCCATGGACCTAATAGGCTGGCTCGTGATGAGACCCCCTATCCTCTGACTAGGTCTTGTTTTATTATTTTTTTACGGGTCCCTCTTGTTTCTTGCTGAGAAGCCTTTTATTCCTTTCTCGGGGATCCCTGGGTGAAGCATCTCGAGGTTTTATTCTTAGGCTTTTGTCTTTTGCCAGCTTGCTTTTACCTTCTGGGCCTTTAGCCCCTTCTTCCCATGAGGTAAGGTGAAGTCCTGAAAATAGGTCAACCCAGTGCTCGGACAAGTGTAATGGGATAGGTGAATGGGAAGCAAGATGAAAAAATGGTGCTATGATGGGAGGAGACGATGGCTTTTCAGAGATCCCCCAATGGCAAACCAAAACCTACGGACACAGGCTTACTAGGGCATCCTGTCAATCCCCCCAGACATGGTCAAGTGGGCAAGTATAAGATCCAAGCATTTGTTAGAAACAAAAGGAATCAAATGCACATATTCAGGGGTTTTGATGATCAAAGTGACACATACCATGATACCCAGACTCATTACCTCACGGAGCAAGAACCATTTCTGACACAAGACCAAGCCGATGGTGATGGATGCTGCTGCTGCTAGTAATGTAGAGGCGCTGAAAGGGAGAAAAGATGGGCCCTTCGGGGCCATGCTGAAGTTGATCCGACTCTTGGTACTCCATATCTAGGACCTGTGAGCCTCGAGACATGATCTCCTAGTTATCCCTAAAAGTGGGGGATAACATCTGGCTCCAACTCAGGGACATGTGCTCACCATAGAGCGCTTGAGAACCTCAACATCTCTGGCATAACCTGTTTACCTGCTTGATCTCAATAGCAAACATTAGTAACCGATTGGGGTGGTGATACCACCCCAACATATATATGTATATAAAACAAAACTGGAATAATGCAATCATAAGTGTGAATGTAAAGCAAACTGCTCTATCATGCAATGCAAATGGTATAGTACAATGAATGCAGAAATGCCTACCTACTTACCTGTACTTACCTGTCATGTCAGGTCCCCCCACCTCGGTGGGGTTTGAGGAGGCACCCGCTGACCGGCACTGTGCGTCTTTGTCCTTCCAATGTAGACTAGTAATAAGAGTCATTAACTGACTTTCTTCCAACTTTGAAAGGGCCAAGCCAAAACTGAGTACTTCCTTTGATATTAGTAGGCTCCCCTTTATTGGTATCCCACATCCATAATACGTCCCCCTCCTTGTACTCTTTGATTTTGAAATTGGTCATTCCTTGAACAACCTTGGTGTATTGTGTAGAGGGAGGTGGGTGGGATCTTGCTGTAAAGACTTCTTGCTGGGAAGGCTGAATCGATATGTCACCTTCTCCTGTTTTTTGCAACTTCGCGGTCCCGGCTTCCTTGTCTTTATACTTGTCTAGGAGTTGCATGTATCTTTCTTTTGTGGGCCATTGTATCTGATCTTCCTTTTTTGCAAAGGGCACATCTTTAGGAGAAGATTTAGGAAGATATCCCATGACTTGCTCGTGTGCTTTGTTATTTTTGACGAGGTGACTAGTTTCTTGCACATGGGTCTCGGTTACTGGCACATTTGGGAGACGACCTATTATTCCATTTTTCAAAGGTAAATTCACATAAGTGAGGTCCATCTCAAGGCTGCCACCCAACATTGAGGCAAATTTCTTAGACAACAACATTCCCCACACATCTGGGATGTCTACTATCACAATGTCAATGTGGATTACTTTCTCAGGGTACTCTTTAAGGCAAACTTCCACATTTTCAACTACTCCATGTGTGGGTATGGCTTTAGATTCGAAACCACACACATTTCTGTAAGGTCATGTGACTTTCAGGCCTAATTGTTGCATGACCTTGAGAGACATCATGTTAGCACCGGCCCCTGAATCTAACATGCAATTGTTAAGGCTTTTATTATTCATTAGCAAGGTCATGAAGAAGGGTGGGTGTTCGTCATGCTGGACCCTAAAGTGATCAACTTGTAACATAATAGGAGGGTCCATAGGTTCATCTGATCCTTTGAAGAATTTATCAAATCTTTGTTTAATAGATGGCACCTTAATGACTTCTTTCAGGGGGATGGTCACGTGCATTTTGGATAATGCCCCTTCGACGTCAAAGTCCAAGTCCGCCCTTTCGGTCTTTGGTGTTTCAGGAGGAGGAAGGTTCGAAGTTGAAAGCTTTGTTTGAGTCATTGTAGGAATGGTAAGGGCGGGTTGTTTTAGTTTCTTTTGCCTATATACCTGAAATTCTTGTTTCGCCAACTTCTCCCTTGACTCAAGGTCCAAATTGTTTATTATTTCCATTCTAGCCTTCCTTGCTGCCTGTCTCATCTCTTCTCAATGTTCTTCAGGAGTGATGTTGAGGCAAATTTGGGGCCTTCTATAACATGGCCTATGTTGTTTATTTGGTCATGGACTTCATTGGCCCCGAAAACATTTTCTTCCCATTTAACGAAACCAAATCCTTTCTTTACTGAATAGTCATCTCCTTCTGTAGGACAATAATCATCCCGATCCTCAGAGATGTCAGAGGCATCATCGGGACAATCACCCCAATTTATATCCTCTTCTGTCAAGGGAAGGGTGGGCCAACCTTGAAACAAGCATGGATCCACCGAGTTATAATCACTAGGTCCAAGATCATCTGTTAATAAGAAAGAGGATGTTTGCTCATCTTGCTCAAAATGACCATTTTGTAATAGTGTGGAAGTTCCTTCGAACGATAATTGGTCATCCGGGTCTTGCTTTGTTAGAAAAGGAATTTCCAACATTTCACGAATTCTTTTAACCCTTTGCAAGATATAGGACATACTAGTGCTTAGGTTGGTTCCATTATGTACCTGGGGCTCTTCAGACCTCATTTCCGAGTCCTTATTGGTTTGGCCAAAGTACTCAATTACGGGTTCACTCATATCTTGACTTTCTTGGATTTGACTTGGCATGGTCAAGATGAATAAGGAGTCTTCA
>ML790646.1:0-24834 GCA_009831015.1 Picea engelmannii | reverse complement strand
CATAATACAAGATCACTGAGAAATACACAATCACAAGAGACACAACATTTATCCTGGGAAACCCTCTATGGGAAGAAAACCCAACAAAACTTCCTTATTATAGATAGCCAATACAATGCCAAGAGATAACTCAAACTAAAACAAAAGATCCTCTCCCAAAGATGCACCACTCTCTCTCCTTCTTCTCTAACTGTAGTTCCGAAACTTGTCTCTCAAATGAGCAAGTGAGTTGTGTGTCTAAGTTAGGCGCTAGCCTCCTTATTTATACAAGACTGGCACGTGTGAAGTGTCTCTTCACTGGTAGGGCCGACTTCTCCAACTAAAGTGGTGTTCCCTAGCTAATTGACATGTGGGAATTAAAAAKTTTAAGTGAAAAAAACCACCTAAACCCTAAATTCGCCCTCCTTGGTGTCTAACTTAATGTTTGACCATAGGAAAATGTGTTTTCCCCCTTTACACCTCACCCTCTCACTCATTTACCAAAACCTTAACTTACCAAAACCCTAAAAGTGACTTTTCCTTGATGTGTGACACTTGTAACTCATCCAAGAGGGGTAACTTTGTCTTCCCAAGTATAAATAAGAGCCTTCCCTCCCTAATTTCTTCACCATCTCTTGAGCTATTGTTATGCTACCAAATTCTCTTTTCACTCCTCTCATCTTTCCATCTTGCTTTCACTCACTCTTGCTCTCTTTTTGGAGAGGAACTTGTAGCAATTAGTTGCTGCAACTTCCTATTTGGTTAATGAAAAAAGCTTTGGAGGATTTTGAAGTAACAAAGATTTGTCTTGGTGCTTCCATTTATTTGAGGTGATATTGTTTCTTTGAGCATTTTATGAGATATTGAGTAGATTTCCTAAGTAAACTAGTTTTCTTGGGTAGGTTTTACAATAGTGTAGTTGTTGATCTAAGTGAGTTGAATAGTTGATGATATAAATTAGTTTATGTTATTTGTCTATTTCACTCACATTTGCTCCTATCTCATGGTTTGCTTCAATAGTTGCAGGTTATTTCAAGGGCTTGTAAGGCTAGCTTTGAGCTAGAAGCTTGCTTTCATAGCCTACTTTAGCCTCTTAGCTTTTCTTCTTCTATTTTCTATTCTTTCACATTCAGATTTTGGTATTGCTAACACTCTAGGATAGGTCACTTCATATATTAAACTTGCTGAAATTTTATGCAGAAAATTTGTGTGTAGAAACAAAATTTTTCTTAACATTGTTGTGTGTTTTGCAGCATTTCCAGCAAGCAATAGCTTGCTGTTTTTTGCAGGTTCTCGCCAGATCAAAGGGGAGGTGCTGCCAAATTTCAGCCATAAAACACACAAGGAGGCCATCCCTTGATTGGGGAACAACACCCAACCTTTCTCTCTTCTTTCTAGCATTGTAGCAAGCCCAATGGGGGTCCCCAAGTGGCTTGCATTCTTGTATTTAATTTTCTGTTATTGTAAATTGTATCAGTGCCTACATTTTGGTGTGAGTTTAGCTAAGCCAACCTCAAAATCGTAAGGCTAGGATCATCATTTAAATTTCTGCAATTTTTATTTTGTTTGCCCCACTTGTCATTAGGACAAGGTTGTGTGGCTAGGTTGCTTTAGTTTTATTTTTCATTATTCTTCTAACCCTCTTTGGCACAAAATAGGAAGGCTTGCCTCCACCTTGTGCCATTGTGACTGGTTTTGTCTAGTTTAGTTTCTTTATTGCAAAACATTTACATTCTATTTGTTGCCTACACCTTGGAGTGAAGTTGGCCTAGTCAAACCCCAAAATCGTTTGGCTAGCTTAGTGATTCACTTCTAGTGTGCTTATGCTTAAATGGTTTAAAATTATCTAGAAGTAGGTACAACACACTAATGCTGGCTTAGGCCCATGGAGGCATAGGATCAATCTTATGCTTAATATCTTTTCACTTGCAAGTTTTATCTCTCAAGCACTTATCTTTTACTTTGCAAGTAATATGGGCATGTGAATGGTATAAAGCAATCTACTTTTCATTTCTGCAATTTGTTCAAGTTCTTTGCATTCCTTTCAAGCTTTATCTTATGGTTTAGAACTTCACATTGACAAACTTTTAAATTTCGGTTTTGGTACAAATACACACTTTTTGGCAAACAATATCTTGCCCTAACACACTTTTTAACTTAATTTAACCTAGTCCATAGGCATAAAATCAATTAGACTTAATAGGACACCTTCTATTGACCCAACTTTGCCATTTAAACGAGGACTAAAGGAAGCAACGGAAGGTGATAGGCCGGGGACGGTCTCGTGGCGCTCAACGTCCTTTCCGGGAGTACTTTTTTCCCTTGGGTTGACCTGTGGAGCTAGGGTAGGCCTTGTTGCCATACTTCTTGAGCACCCAACAACTACTTGGTACAAGTGGAGGGAGTATTGGGGTTGACACTTAGTTAGGATTCAACCTTAAACTCAACAAACTTAATCAACTCCTTAATCCACTATAACCTTGGGACATCTTCATTGGTTTATCATTTGTGGTTGGCACTTAATTAATCTTGCAAGCAATCTACTTTCACATCTACTTTTATGCAAGTTTATCTTATGTGTCGTGGATTGGTAACTAAGTAGTCATAGTTGTGCCATTGGAGGCTTTCCTTTGAGCATTTCATTTTCTGTTAAGTGGTGTGTTCATATTTTTGGTTTGGTCCTCAAAGAAGTTGTGCATCCTTTGGAGGCACTTCCTTGTCGGACTTGGTGTAATCTTGTTTTCCATTGAAAGCAGTCACAATAGAGTTGTGCATCCTTTTGGAGACACTCTATTGTTGAGCATGCTAGGCTTGATGTGTTGATGAATGTTTCCCATTTGAGTATCTTCCATTTCCTACACAATCAAGCAACTCAGTTAGTATTTGTATCTTTGTATCTTTGTATCCATTGTATCTTATGTTTAGTGTAACTTTAGTGTAACTCTTAGATAATCTTGTTGTAATCTTGTTCTTTATTGTAGATTTGTATCTAACCTTGTTGTGATATAATTGTAATCTTTGCAATCTTTTTTAACTCTTGTGTAATCAACCTCCCTCAAACTTTAGTTGACCCCTTGCCCAATCTTAGGCACTAGTCTTAGTTGTCCTAGGAAAAGGCTTGCTTGTCATCTTGAATTGTTGCATATTGCATTGCTGCCTTTGCATCATAGGCTAGATCTTTCCCCCAACCTTTTAACTAATTAAAACCAACTCCTAGAATCAAACGTTAATCTCATCTAGTAACTAGGGTCTACCCCCCTTGGCTTCCCTAGGAGTAAGCCTAGACGGAAGAGGTTCAAGTCAAAGTGACAGCATGGGCTTTGAACCTAGGCATTGTGCCTACAAGGACACACTAAGTGAGCAAGACTTAGCTCACGTTTGCAAGTGTGTATAAGGACGACAACATATCCTATTTTTAGAAAGTTTCTATATTTAAATTGGCGCCTTTCCCAAGGAACGCCAGCCTTGGTAACAACGACATTGGTGAGTTCTTACTTTATTTATTTTTTCTAACTCATCTGGTGACTCCACAGTATCTAGAGACGACTCCATAGGGGACTTACACAAGAAGATCTTTTGGTTTCGATTCCTTCACAAGGTCTAGTTCCGAGCTTGAAGTAACTCTAACATCTTTTTCCGGAACAAGACTATCCCTTCACCAAGAACTCTTCTCGAAGTTGGTGAGCATATCGAGTTCTTTGGTAGGTTGTTTTCGATGAACACTATGGTGAGTGCATCTTTGACATCTTCATCTTTTGTTTTATTTCCATCTCGAGCTAGTAGTAGGGTAGCTGTTTTTATTTTCTATCTAAGACTAACAATATGGATGCAGCTGTGAGGCCACCAATAAGGTGGAGATTTTCTGCTTTTGACCCACTAAGTTTTGCTGCATTCCTGGATTATCCTCATGACTTGCCTGCACGTAAGTGGCTTAAACACATACCTTTGTTTGCAGGAAGGTTGGGAGAATCAGTTGAGGATCACTTGGCTAAATTTTTCCAAGTGGTGGGCGATTTTAATGTGGAACATGAAGATGTGGTGATGAGGATGTTTGTGTCGACCCTCGAAGGGGAGGCACGAGCATGGTACAATTCCCTTCTGGATGCTTCCATTGATGGATGGGATTCCTTTGAGGAGAAATTCATTGAGAGATGGGAAAATACACGGGACATTTTCTTGTTATGCATAGTTTTTTCAATTATTAAAAAGCATGAAAGTGAAACTATTTTCCAATTTAACGCCTGTTTTTCCAAATTTTACAATCGAAATCTTTATAGAGTGAGGCCTAATTAAGTTGCGGCTTTGATTTACTATCTTGAGGCATTTGATGGTGTTTTTCTCAGGAATGAGGACCCTCAAAATTTGGAGGAAGCGCAAGTTTCCGCTGTCAAGTTAGAAAGAAGTTATCTTGCATCTTGTGAACTCCCTCCGATCCATGTCCCAGACCAACCAATGAAGGTAACTCCACTCGATGATCTTCAACCATTAGTTGTTACAGAAGTGCAAGAAGTCTGTGTTATTGAAGATGAACCACAACTTGCACCGTATCAAGTTCCCAGAGATGAACAAGAGGGTGATAGCCCAATATTAGATGATTAGGAACCAAAAGCTGCACTATTTGAGTCACATGTAGAGTTCTAAGAAGATGAAGGTGAAGATTTGAATACTCAAGAGTGTTCATTGGTTCCTCCCATTAGTGAAGATGAAAATTTTCAAGAGGATGAAAAGTTTCTAGAGGAGGAACCACATATTAGCCAAGTAGAGATCAGTCAACAGGGGATTATCCATGCAAATCATAGTAGAGGCCAGAGACAGAGATGTGCCTCATTTTTAGGTGCCCCCTATACTATGAGATCAGAGGACGCTATCACTATCTCTATAGGGACTTGGGGGTATCCCTCTCTACTTTCTTCTAGTACTAGGACCATAGATGCCTATCCCTCTTCATCAAGGAGATCTTCAACCACAAATCTCAATTTCTGCACGCCATGCCCCACCTTGGGATGACTAGGACGATCACCTCATACTTTCATGTTGATCCATCAAATGAGAGCAACAAGTAGCGGGTAGAGTCCCAGAGTGCACCAAACAACATGTTGGTGAGACCTCGTGTCTCTCCTCAGCCTCCCCCTCTGAGAGATCGACCGATATCATCAATACCGGTTCGGAGGTGCCGAACCGTATGTCAGTCCATACATCCCCAGAGAGTTAGAGGTATTAGCTCCAGATGGATCCAGAGCAGGGCGCCTCCTATCCGTCAGATTACCTCCCAGATCTAGAGGAGCAGCCAGAGATCTATCTAGAGTTTCTTTCTTTCGACCTTGGATGCTAGGAGTATCCCCTGCTCCTACATCCCCTCAAGATCATATAGCCGGATCCCCTGATGGTTCCAGAGGACTCCGGCAACAAGCCATAACCCAGTTCGCCCCCCTCGCCCTTGGCCATCAGACCCGAGAGACCTTGATACCCTCATCGTCAGATCTCTCTCTCACCCTCTCTCTCTTGACCAATGTTACCAACATCGTGATATTATCTCAAACATCGCGACATTATCATATTTTGGAGGGCTGATGATATTTTCTGATATTTTTCGATATGTTAGTTTTGTCGACATTTTTCGATATTTTCCCTGATGTTTCCGATATTTTTTTTTTCGGACCCTCGGCGATATTTTCAAGGACACGATGTTGGTAACACTGCTCTTGATAGACTCTTGAGTTGTCCACTTTTCCAGACTTGGACAAACTCACTTAGTATTTTGTATCACCATTCCTTTGTCACAGTCATATACATGTATTTTGAGGCTGTACTACTGCAGGTTTCTTTATTTATGTTATTTTTGACATTCTCTAGGAGCTGCGCTTGCACTCTCACATTATATTTATACTTGTATTCTTCAGTCCCATTGACCTACTTTTGTGGTCATTTGTTGGACATCAATAAAATTATCTTATCTTATCTGTCACATCATGATAAAATCCTAAACAACTTGGTTAAATGTAGCAATGAATGTCTTTTTGAAAATAATTGATTTATGCAATAAAATATCTTGCAGTTCAGAAAAATTGTTGGTTATGATTATATAATAGTAACAAGCATCTCATTTTAAATTTTAAATATTGTTGTGTTTGTCTTGCAGAGCATATGCTGTTCTATGCGAGTGAGAAATACCCTTTGGAAGATAGTTATATGCAGTATCTTACAGAGGTAAAATGTCCATTTATATATTATCTATTTTAAAAATTTACCTGACAACATCTTTAGTTATAAGATTAAGCATTCTGTATAATGGCACTGTTTTCTCCTCTTTAATGAAAATAACAATTTTTAGAACTTCAGAGGATGAACAATTTTGCTGGAGTAAGGACATGTAACATCTAATACTGTGATTTTGTATAGCTGTTTCAAAGGCTAGGATAGTATAACTTAGTTTTTCCTTCATATTCCAAATTCCAATCTCCAATACAATTCTAACATTTCAAAGCATGGCTAGATTTTGGAGGCCTTTGTAAAATATAATCTACGAATACTGAGTTTTGCGTTTAATACTTTGGCATAGTATATTTGACCTTATCCTTTGTAAATCAGATTTGGTGAATTGGGTGTCTCTTCACTGTTGTTATTTTTAACTAATCAGGTAGAAACTACAATAACATACAATAATAACAGTTCAGGACTTTATCCAAAGAAAACACAAAAGTATGATTGAGCCTTGACAGTTTTTCATTATGAGGCATGTAGATCTTTTTTATATTTTTGAAAGGAAAAAATATGTATATGTTGTATATTACAGTAGGCAAAATGCCCCCCAAATTGTACAACTTTGTGGTTTCTCCAGTAAATCCAGTGACCATTCCACCTATTTACAATGCCTAATATGCATGATTGAATTATACAGTTCTGCATGTCAATTTCTGAAATATATATTTTTTCTTTATAAAAAATGTCAGCATTTCTATACATAATATTCATACTGCAATTTTTACAATTAACAAGAAGATTTCAAAGTTAGCAATTGAATCAGAAAACTCAAGGCTTACCAATCAATTCCTTCATTGATTCTCCATTGCCTAGCTTTCGGGTGAGGCTTTGTTCGTCAAGTAGATTTGCTGTGATAAAAATTTGTATTCTTTTCTTGTGAGATTTTACATACGCATGCATAGATAGGAATACACATGAATCAATAAGAGTGGATTGATTCATTCATTATATGATGCAATGTCTTATTACATAGTAAGAGAGGAGGAGTACGCTACGTAATTCTCAAATACCTAAGTACCTAACTATTAACGACTACATTAAATGCCCCATTATTACATTACTTTATTAGTGAGGATTTTTTATTAGTCGAAGTCCTAAGTTCTAAATATGACGCTTATCTCCAAAACCCTCCCATAATGGTCAAGACGTGCTAAGCCGAAATTTAATCAATTCTATTATTATTACAGACTTATTGTAAAGAAATCTGTGTTCCAAACTGTCAGATCTATTTCTAATTTTGAGAAATAATAAACTCAGAATCTCTTACTAGCCAAGTAATTCTTCAATGGTACGGTTCTGGCAATTTGTATATATGGCACTGTCAATTCATACGGCAACTTCCTTTTTTTAAATTTGCATGGCTCATAAAAAAAGGGCATCTCACTTCATAAAAAAAATCCTTGTTTTTGGCCATGAACACATAGAACTCTTCCTCCTCCTTGTGTTAGCCACATTAACATGTTTCTTTCTAGATTGATCATCGGAAGAATGCTCTTGGCTATGCTTTTCATTCCACAACCGCTTCTTGCAAACTCTGCTTATATGCCCTAATTTTCCACAATAAAAACATTTAATTGCTTTTGTACTTTTACCTAACTTGGAAGATTTATTTCCATCATTTTCTTCCCTCTATTTTCTACCCTTGCTCTTAAACTTTGCTGCAAGTGCTACCTCAGAAGCCTCATTCATGCTGCTATTCCCAAATTGTTTTTTCAATCTGTCTTGTTGCAAGCGCTTAGTGCTCAATTGCTCAAATGTCAGATGTTCATCAATACCAGCAATATTCAAGGTTTCAATAAAAATTGCATAGGAAGAAGGCAAAGTTTTCAAAGTTATAACCACAATATCTTCTTCTTCCATTGTCCTGCCAATTGATTTTAACCAATCTCTAATTTCCTTGATTTTTAAGTTTTAACAAATGGTCTTGCAAGGAGTCAGACTCCTCCATTTGAATTGAGAATAACTTAATTTTAAGGAAAAATGCTCTACCTTTGTCTGAGGTTTCATGCAGCTTCAGTTGGTTCTCCCACATGAGAATTGCATCCTTACCATCTTGAACTTCAGGAAGCATTTCATTCATTATTGAAAGCTTGATCAGCATCATAGCCTCTTGATTCTTTGCATCATACTTTTCTTAGGCATCTACATTAGTGTCAGTCTGGATTTCTTTTCCCAATACAAGTTTGTCCAAACATCTGTATTCAAATATGGCAAGCATGTTTTGTTTCCATGATTTAAAATTCTGACCATTAAGTTTTCTGCAATCCAACATTATATGGGGTAAATTGGCCATTTTTCTAGGGTTTAAATACACCAAACAGATCTGAATTTACACTAGGACTTAGCGATGTCCATATCACATGCCAAGCCAAAATTTAATCAATTCTTTTCTGATTATAGACTTAGTGTAAAGAAATCCGCTTTCGACACTGTCAGATCTATTTTTAATTTTGAGAAATAATAAACTCAGAATCTCTTACTAGTCAAGTAATTCTTAAATGGTATGGTTCTGGCAATTTGTACAAATTCGTACAACACTGTCAATTTGTACAGCGACTTCCTTTTTTAAAATTTGTATGGCTCATAGAAAAGGGCGGCTCACTTCTAGAACTCTTCATCTCCCTTGTGTTCAGCTACATTAACATGTTTCTTTCTTGATTGATCATTGGAAGAATGCTCTTGGCTGTGTTTTTCATCCCATAGTTGCTTGCTGCAAACTTTGCCTTTATGCCCTAATTTTCCACAATAAAAGCATTTAATTGATTTTCTGCTTTTACTTGAATTGGAAGATTTATCTCCATCATTCTCTTTTGTCTGTTTGCTACCCTCACTCCAATTATTCTCCATCATTCTCTTCCGTCTGTTTGCTACCCTCGCTCTTAAGCTTCGCTGCAAGTGCTACTTCATAAGCCTCATTCACACTGCCAATATACAAGAGAATGCAAGACTATATTAGCAAATATATACAAGAGAATGCAGGACTATACTAGCATGAATGCATGATGCAAAGATATATACAAATGCAATGCAGGATGCAAATGCCCTACCTAACCTAATGCTACATGCCAGCTAGAGAGATAGGTATAATCATATAACCAATAAAACCATCCCAACATTGTATCAAAATGCCCACCCTTGTGCTTAATATAAAACCAAAACAAGGACAAATCAAGCACCAAACGCTCATGAGTTGAAACAGACGCTATATCATCACCAATCATGAAATCCAACTCATGGAGGTGGGCGGGAGGGACAAAGTGATGCAAGGAGGTATCATCACAGTCTTGCCCTATCCATCCCAGGACAAGGCTGAAATAAGTAGACAGAGGTCAGAAGGGATGGGAAGGAACCTAAGGAGTGTTAGCTTTTTAGCTCGGGAGGTACTCTGCATGTGTGTCTTGTATGAGGAAGTAACCTTGTACCTGCACTACTAGACACTTGACTTTGTAATGGGTTTTATGAAGTTGTGATAAAGTTGTTCTTTTATGTAAGTGACTTTTTAATAAAATGTACCTTCTAATATTAAAGTGACTTTATCTCATAAAGTGCACTTATGTTATAAAGTGAAAATGTACTTCAATATTTTAAAATGATTTATTTTGGAGGGAATGAATCATGACCCTTGATCTTGTAAAGGCAAGATTAGATCTTGGCCATTAGATCTAGGGTTGGAGAAGGTGAAGTGTCACTTTCAGATTATAAGAGAATGTATTGGGTAGTGTGCAAGACACATTGAGAAGGAGATTGAGAGAGATTTCTGAGATAGCTTGAGAGAGGAAAGTTAGGGCAGCAAGGAGGGTGCATTTCCCAAGAGAGATTGGGCACAAATCCCAAGGAAATATTTTTGTGTGAGTGCTGATAGTTATTGCTGCTGTTGGAGGCCGTACTATACAGATCCGTACAATCTGTACAACAAGGGAAAGAGGGCACGGAAATCGAGGCAAGTTTGGCACGGTTTTCGAGGCTGTTTTGGAGGGTTTTTCTTGCTGCAGCAGGGCTGTACAGATTTGGCTGTACAACAGATTGTGGGCACATTTTCCAAGGTGTTGATTTATGGTCAGGCTGTACAACAGTACGAATTTGACACGTTTTCCAAGGCAAAATATCGTGGGGGCAGTTTTTGTGTGTTGTAAGTGGATTTCTCTTGCTGGAAATTGTATTGTTGTTGCTGATATGTACTTTCCTGAAGCTATATAAATCTCTCTCTCACATTGGGTTTCCCCACATTGGGATTTTCCCTGGCATTGCTTAAATTTCTGAGTATTTCCGAGTTAAATGATAGCTGTTCATTGTGTTTATTTCGCTGCTAAAGTGCTTGGCAATGTGTATTTTTGCTTATGTTATTTTCCGAGTGTGGTTATACATTTCAGAGTTCATTTAAGACAGTTATCTCTAGGTTGCTAAGTGTATGACAAAATTTTTATAAGCTGATTTTGTCATTTAATTTCTACATGGTATCAGAGCTTGGGCTTTGAGTTACAGTGGACAATGAGATATTTGGGAAAGTTTGAAGGGGAAAATCTGTTGTTTGTTTTCCTTTGAATAGTGACAGGGAATATGGCTGCATGCATTAGATTTGAGGATCGGTTGGATGGCATTTCCAACTATTTGCAGTGGAAGGTCCGGATGTCAGCGGTTCTCAAGGAGAACAAGATTTGGAACTATGTCAGTTTTGTTGTTATGGCTCCCACATCAAATCCTGTTGCTTTGGATTTGCATGAAGTAAAGGAAGCCAAAGCTCAGAGGATCATTCTGGATGGTGTGAAGGACCCTCTCATTCCACATCTGTCTGAGAAGAAGACAACTTATCAACTGTGGGAAACTTTGAAGAATTTATTTGAGGCTAAGAATGCCAATCAGAAGATGGCCTTGAAAGATAAGCTGCATGACTCGAAGATGGTTAAGGATGAGGATGTTGCATCCTATCTTACTCGGCTAGCCCAATGTAATGTCCCCACTTTGGGACATCAGGGTATTACACAGTGTTATGATGACCAGGGTAGCCAGTTGGAGATTATAGCGAGTACATGAGCTATTGAGGGATATTTTGGGGTCCGGCTTGCATCGCTCATCCTATTTCATCATTTTGATCCATTCCGCACAGATTGTCTTTGGTTTCGTTGCATTCCGAGGATTTCCAGGATTTTGAGTATTTTGAGCTATAGGTTAATTAAATTCACTGAAGAGGTCATTTTGGGCACAATACTTAGAGGAACCTCTCAGTGTAATAGTTCATTGGAATCGAGAGGAACAACACTACAGGATAGGATGATGAGGAGTGACTTTCAGTGGTCAGGGAAGCCACAAGGAGAGATAAGGTGTTTTTCAGAGGTATAAAGGTTAATTAATTAATTAAAGTGATTTAATTAATTAGTTAATAATTAATAAAATGAAAGTCACTTTGGAGGGACAAGGTGAGTAGGAAGTATAAAGGAGAGGCAAGGGCCTCTATTCTCTCATTCATGTATGATTATCTTTTGATATCTGACTTCTAGCTAGTGAGCCCATATCTTGGGGGTTTTGAGGGTTTTGACTTAACAAACCCTAGAGGACAATTCGGTGGTGAAAGATTCCACCTAGCTTGTCCCAAGCTTGGTCTCGGGGATGCAATACTCCCTCACACCATTCTAGTTCAGATCTACTCAGTGCAGGAGGGTTCTACACCAACTACAGACACAGGAAGAGAGAGGGCGCACCATTGGGGTTTTCAGCAAGGGGGGCGCAACATCCAGGTGATTGGCATGGCTTCTGGAGATTCTAGCACCTGGGTTTTCATTGCAGGGTCTTGGCCATTGGATCTAGTGCACTACGGAGGAGTCTTATGTACCATTTGATTTTCTAGATGCATTGGACAAATTGGAGGAGAGGAGCACACTTCAAAAAGTGATTTTAGTCATTTGATAGATTAGATCTTCACCATTTCGCTTGGGACCTTACCAGGGAGGTAACCGAGCCCCGATCTATCATTCTAGCGGTTTTGTGGAGCATTTGGAGGCCTCTAGGAAGGAGGCTGACTTATCTAGGGTTTCAAGCATCCAGGGGGGCGCACCATTCCTTGGAGGGAGGCTAGATCCATGACTTTGAGAGGGATCTTGGAGATTTGAGTACCTGGGTTGTCCTTGCATTTGCCCAATCTACAATTTGGCATATTCATCAAAGAGTTTGGAGGTCTTTGACAGTAGGGCCGAATTATTGAGGGTCTTCAGTGTTCCGGCAGGGCGTAGCATCATCCAGCTTGGGGGTTTGGCACTGTATAGGGCCAAGATCTCATCCTGTTGCTCATGTATGGTGGTCAGGTGGCCTTTGGAGGCTTGTATCTTCTACCTTGATCTCTTTTGAGGGCCATCTTCATTTTGTTATGTTCTCTTATGCTATATTGTACCAGATCTGTAGATCTATTGTAGCAGTCCTTCTATTATTATGAATAAAGATCAGATCTGAGGTATTTTGAGTTATCTCTTGTGTTGATTCATCTTGCAATCTGGTTGAGGTATGTCCATTGCTATATTTATGTTGCTTATTGCTGCAAACACACATTAAATCATCATTATAAACCCTTAGTGCAACCTTAAAGATCATAACCAACAAAGTGTTTGACGAAATGCCACAACTAGTAGAAGTTTAAAATTCATGCAAAAACGTGATGTTCCTGGCATATTGGCTTGGGAACATTACACCCAAGTTAAGGACGAGTTAGCTGCAGTAGGAGAGATCATCTCAGAAGTCGAGTTGGGGAGGATAGCCTTGAAAGGCTTCACAAAGGAATGGGATGTTTTTGTGAAGTGTGGTGGATCGAGAAAATTTCCCAGATTGGAGCAGGTTGTGGGATGACTTCACTCAGGAGGAGATCCGGATGGGGTCTCATAGCAGTGGTTAGAAGGAAGACAGAGCTGAGGAGAATGTTGCTCTTGCTGCAAAGAGCAAGAAGAAAGGAAATTCCGGGAGGGACTTGAGTAAAGTCAGATGTTACTGTTGTAACCAGTTGGGGCACCTTGCTTTTCAGTGTCCTAAGAAGAAGAAGAAGAGGAAGAAACAGGAGGGGCCTGAGACAGTTGCTAGAACAGCCATGGAGGACTTTTCTACCAAGTTTGATAAAGAATTTTCTTTGGTTACTCTAGTATCCAGTGTCGGTAGTGGAGGATTTGGGGGTGATTTTAGATGGATTGTTGACAGTGGAGCCTCTTGTCACATGACGGGAATCTGGCGAGCATTCCTTATTATCACAGAGATAGGTCCTGGCCGACTGGTGGAGAGTGAAGGAGGTATGGCGTAAGCTGTACGTGGAGTTCGAAGGGTTGGATTCCGACTCGAGTATGGAGGATTTCTGGAGCTTGATGGAGTTCTCTTTGTTCCAGGGTTGAGGGTTAACTTGTTCTCAGTCTCAGCCTTGGAGAATGATGGATATTGTACATTGTTCAAGAGAGGACATGTATTTATCTACAGGGAGGGAGCAGACCCAGTGGAACCACAACTGATGGGTGATCTGGTGGACAGGTTGTACATGTTGCGAGGACAACCTTCAGGACATGATTCAGCGTTAGATGAGGAGTAGGAGGCTCCTGAGACTTCGGTGGGCCCAAGGATTCAGTCTTGCATTCCGAGAGAAGAGAGGGAGTCTCTTCTAAGCACTGGCAGGAGGCTCAACTGGTGTGATCGAACCGATGCTCAAGGTGGAGTGGATTCTCCTAGGAGCTCAGGGTTCAAAATAACTGTCAGGAGAATGTCTTCTGGTTCAAGTTTTGTGCAGGTGTTGAGGATGACTCCAGGTTCAGAGGGAGCTCCTACTGAGAATAGTGTAATGGGACCGGATGATGGTGATGGCAGCGAGTACATCCCTCACTAAGAGGTAGTGTTATCTTTTTAGCTTGGGAGGTACTCCGCATATGTGTCTTGTATGCGGAAGTAACCTTGTACCTACACTACTAGACACTTGACTTTGTAATGGGTTTTTATAAAGTTGTGATAAAGTGGTTCTTTTATGTAAGTGACTTTTTAATAAAGTGTACCTTCTAATATTAAAGTGATTTTATCTCATAAAGTGCACTTATGTTATAAAGTGAAAATGTACTTTAATACTTTAAAGTGATTTATTTTGGAGGGAATGAATCATGACTCTTGATCTTGTAAAGGCAAGATTAGATCTTGGCCATTAGATCTAGGGTTGGAGAAGGTGAAGAGTCACTTTCAGATTATAAGAGAATGCATTGGGTAGTGTGCAAGACACATTGAGAAGGAGATTGAGAGAGATTTTTGAGATAGCTTGAGAGAGGAAAGTTAGGGCAGCAAGGAGGGTGCATTTCCCAAGAGAGATTGGGCACAAATCGCAAGGCAATATTTCTGTGTGTGTTGATGTTGGAGGCTGTACTGTACGGATCCGTACAGTTCGTACAACAAGGGAAAGAGGGCATGGAAATTGAGGCAAGTTTGGCACGGTTTTCGAGGCTATTTTGGAGGGTTTTTCTTGTTGCAGCAGGGCCATACAACAGATTGTGGGCACACTTTCCAAGGTGATGATTTCTGGGTAGGCCGTACATCAGTACGGATTTGACACGTTTTCCAAGGCAAAATATTGCGGGGGCAGTTTTTGTGTGCTGTATGTGGATTTCTCTTGCTGGAAATTGTATTGTTGCTACTGATATGTACTTTCCTGAAGCTATATAAATCTCTCTCTCTCATTGGGTTTCCCCACATTGGGGTCTTCCCTGGCATTGCCTAAATTTCTGTGTATTTATGAGTTGAATGATTGCTGTTCATTGTGTTTATTTCGCTGCTAAAGTGCTTGGCAATGTGTATTTCTGCTATGGTATTTTCTGAGTGTGGTTATACATTTCAGAGTTCATTTAAGATAGTTATCTCTAGGTTTCTAAGTGTATGACATAATTTTTATAAGCTGATTTTGTCATTTAATTTCTACAAGGAGCACTCTAAGGTCTCCCATGGAAGAAGAGAGAGAAAGATAATGGATCAACCTAGGCCTAGAGAAAACAATTTGCTCCCAACCCAAGGCTTGTTGGTCTTGTGTGTGAAACTGAAAACCCTTGCAACAAACCATAGGTTGAAAACAACTTTGCCGCACAGGAAAATCACTATCAAAAGAAAAACTCCCAACTATATTTATAGCAGAATAGCAAGGTGAAAAAGGAGAAGGATGGTAACTTTTGTCATGAAAATCATGTTTTGGGCAAATCATGGTCTCATCTTCATCAAAGTCAAAGCACAAAGGTGGTTGAAAATCTTCTTCGTAGAATAAATCCAAGTGCTCAAAAGAATATGTGTCCAACCTTCCAGGACATGACCAGAAATCATCATGAGAATGTTGCAATAAGTCATCCCTAGGGGGTTGGAACAAATTTGTAATCATATCATCTTCATGTTGCCAGGCATCTGAATCAATAGCAATTGCATATGGTTGTTTTGAAGACAACAATTCCACATACTTTATTTGAAGACAACCTTCAATGTCATAAATGGGATCTCCATTAAGACCAGAACAAATCACATCCC
Source organism: Picea engelmannii (assembly GCA_009831015.1). Lineage (NCBI taxonomy): Eukaryota > Viridiplantae > Streptophyta > Pinopsida > Pinales > Pinaceae > Picea > Picea engelmannii. The sequence goes on along the minus strand of ML790646.1, from coordinate 9,090 downwards.
ATTTACGTCTCCCGACATGTATAAAATCATCAATATTGTCAATCATATCATCACCTTTATGATAGCATGAAGGGTCTAATGCATCCAAGGGTTCCTCTAACACTTCTTTGCTTCCCAAATCATGAAATGAGGCAACATAAAAAACTTGGGAAGGAGTATAACTGACCACGTTCTCTTCTTCATGTGCAGGAGGAATGGAAGCTTCGATGACTTCTTCTTCATTAGATAGAGGAGAAAGTACCGACGCTTCATCTTCATGAGGAGCCTCTTCGTGGATTAAATCTTCAACATGGTGTGTTTCATCAAAGTGCTCTTCTTCAACATATTCACGATGCAACTCATGTTCTACTTCGTGTATTTGATGATCTTCCTCATGATTCACTGCTTCAGGTTCTCATTTTCTAATCAAATCTTTGTTGTCTTCAATGGAATCATGAGGTGATACTTGCTCCTCTTCGAGGGGTTGGTAACCCTCTTCACAAATCTCTTCCTTAGGTTCTTTCCTTGGAGATGTGTGACCTTCAAGACTCTCATCCAAGGCGTGCTCAAGGTATGGAGGTTCTTCATCAATAAATTCTTCATTGTTGGCTTAATCATTTGGAGGGAAAACTTCGTCAAGATTTGTATCCTTTTCCGAATCATCCCATTCTTCTCCATTTACGTTATACTCCAATATCTTGGATAAAACCCAAGGTTGGTCATATTTCTCTCGTATGTTGACATCTAGTGTCTTTACCCAGAAATACGCTTTAGCGAGTTCTTGCTCTACTGAATCTTCGAGATATTTCTCATACCTTTCCAATATGAGGTCATGCTCATGTCATCTTTGTGCACAAATGCCAACCAATAGGCGTACATCTTTGCAACGATCAACCAATTCCTTGCAAAACTTCTTATCTTCTCTGACGCTTTCCTTCAACCTTTGGGAGAAGTCCTCACACTGTTCTGGTTCTTCACAAATTTCTTCATCTTGCTCAACAAGCAGAGCAACTATCAATGTATTATCTCCTTCATGAGGATAAATACTCCTAATAGAGTCTTCTTCTTGAGCATGGTGTGCTTCCCTAAGGTCTTCTACAAGATGGCAAGGGAAGAAACTTTCATCCTCAAGGGATGCTGCGAGTTCTTGAAGAGTGCCCTCATATGTCTAAGATTGTGGGTTCCCATACTCAAGAAATTTGTTAAGGAGATCTATGAGAGAAGATATGGCTTTTGGTTTGCAACAATCTTTGATCCAATCTTGTACTTCTAACGACAACATATAAACTGTATTATTTGTATGTCATCATGTTCCTCCATTCCCTGTATGTACTCTAAGAACTTTACAACATGAGTAACAATCAATCCTTTGAATCTTGGAAATTTCTCTGACCATCCTTCCTTAAGCTTGTTTGGGTATCCAGGGATGCTTTCAAAATCAATAGAAGGAAACACTTCTTGAAAAGGAAACAACGCCATAATTCCATTACTTGGGAAAATGCAATCTTGCAAACACCTCAAAATGCATATGGGAGGGCCTTCATCCAACCCTATTAGGTGTGCCAACCAAGACAATGAAAGAAAAGACCCAGGTAGAGGGATAGGTCCCAAGGGAAACAATGAAAGAAAGAAACCCTTCAAGAGTAAGTGTGATAGTGGTATGAATTTGGGCTTACTTCATGGCTGATGGTGTCATTAAATCCATTTCTATGAGTGCCTTTGTAGAGGGAGCGCTTGTTGCTTAAGATACCCTTTCCTCGATACTTTTTGCATTCCGAACCCCTTAATTGCCTTTTGATACTCATTCATTATTTTGCAAGTCCCCTTTACAGGTTTCAAGCTTTTATTCTTTCTTTTTTTTACTAGGCTAAAGTCTTGTTATAAGTGTGCATTTAGTGCATTAGGACAAGGGGTGATTACCTTTAGAGGGGGTCGAGCTCAAGCTGGCATGTGGCTTTTATAATTGGCCTTTGTCATTTTTTTACATAGCATATATAGCAACTGCATCAACCTCTTGGTTTTCAACCCCTTCTTCTAATGTGAATGGACCATGATCTGTTATCGAAGTTTAGTACACTATGAGAGGCTCCAGGATGGAAAGTGTTAAGTATGGCGGGGAACGGATGTTACCCTTGTGAGCCCCCCCCCAGTAGTACCCCTTTTCCCTGGGCGGTGAAAACACGGGACTAGGGCACAAAAGCTGACCACCAAGGTGAAACAAGGCAATAAACATAACTTCCAAGCCAGTGATCCATTATCCAACTTCAACCAATGATCCTCATCCACATGTCTCGTAAATTATGCACAACACTTCGCATGGAAAAAGGACTAACATACCTCGTGGTGATGCTGACTTACCATCTCCCATACACCGAGTTGTTTGGATGTGATGAGCTTGGCTAATTTGTAGCTGTAAAAGGCAATTTGAGGGGGTTTCCTGGGTTGCTATCTGTGGACATGCTGATCATCATCATGGCCGGGATCATTGTCTCCATTGCAGGCCATGAGACATGATCTCCTCTAGTTATCCCTAGGCATGGGGGGTAACACCACCAACGCTGAATACGAAGTTGTCACCTTCATCAGATTAGTGATCATGGGTGTGGCCATAGGTGTGCAATACTCCATCCAAATTCTCTTTAGGATTTCTACTGCATGCTTACTCTACCCAAGGAAAATCTCCCCTAGTCTTTGCCAAACCTCCAAACCAAGAAGTAATGCATCATGCTGATGTCCCAAATCTCAAACTCAACTGCCATGTCTACTTTGCACCCTGCAATGAGCTTCTCTGTGTAGATTTTTCAAGCCTAGCTCAAAACAAAATTTATTTAACAGTAGAAAATTAAATTTGTGAACATTGCATCCATCACACAATAGCTGAAAAATCAATAGTGGAAGAAATAAAACACATACACATGGATTTCTCCTTCAAAATAGTTTTTCATTCCTTTGTTCAAAGCTTATAGGGTGACCTTTGCAGCCCGCTTTGAATCGACAACTTTACGGTCAATAAAATCACCTCAAACAATAGTGTATAACCATATTTGAGGGTGTACGACCAGATCTGAGGGTTTATAACCAGTGCATGAATAAAGGACTGCTACAATAGTGGTACAACATGTATGGTTTGCAGTACTTGTTGGTCACTTAAACAATCTGCTCTTCTTCTTTTTGAATGTATTCCACCCTCTTCCAGCTCTCTTGCTATCTTCTCATGTGTGTAACCGACTTCTCCAATCTTGTCCTATATGCTTTGAGAGAAGATAACTCATCTCTTCAATCCTGGCAACTATTCCTCTCAATCTTAATTGCCATCTATCTCAATCTTGAGATGTATGCCTAAGATTAAATCCTAATCTAAGTCACTAATGTTCGAGAACTTTTAGAACATTTCATTTAGATTCCTAAGACTAATTGACTTCAAAACATAAGACTTTCACTTTCATTTTTTTATTTTTCATGCGAAATTACAAGATAGAATTAGTGATCACCTTTCCAAGGTGGTCACCGAAGAAATGTCTTGAACTACTTATTGCATGTTCACACTGAAGCTTGTGCAAGAAGTTTATGCTTGAGCTACATTTCTCAACACTCCCTCTTAGCGAGGAAAGAATTTTGCACTAATCCAAGGCTATCTTTGAATGCCTCAAACTTTGCTTTTGCTAAGGGCTTGGTTAAAATATCAGCTACCTGCTGATCTGTGGGAATATATTAAAGCTTCACTACTCCCTTTTGAACCCTGTCTCATATGAAGTGATATCTGATCTGTATGTGTTTGGACCTGTCATGAAACACTGGATTCTTAGAGAGTTTGATACAACTCTAATTATCATAATAAATGAGTGTGGGGTCCAACTCTTGATCAAACAATCCTGCAAGTAACTTGTGAAGTGAGATGGCCTCACTATTAGCAGTACTGGTTTGCATGTATTCTACGTCTGTTGAGCTAAGTGCCACAGAAGTTTGCTTCCTACTAAATCAAGATATCTTTGCTAATCCCCAGCTAATGCAACACCCCGAGGTGCTCTTCCTGTCTACTGCATTGCTTGCCCAATCAGAGTTTGAATACCCTTACAACTTCACTTCACCATCTCCAAGGTATCTCAGACCATACTCCACTGTGATCTTCAATTATTTGAGCACATGTTTTGCTACTACCTAATGCCCCTGCCTCGACTCCATCATGAATTGACTCAAGGTATTCACTGCAAAACATATATCTGGTCTAGTGTTGACCAAGTACATCAATGAACCTATCAGTGGGTTGTACAACGTGGGCACTGGGATCTACCAACTTTGAATCTGAAGCTACCACTTTCTTCAAATTAGTGATCATGGGTGTGGCCATAGGTTTGCAGTCCTCCATTCGAATCTCAATTGCATACTTACCCCAAGGAAAATCTCCCCTCGCCTTTGCCAAACCTCCAAACCCAAGAAGTAATGCATCATGCAAGTGTCCGTTATCTCAAACTTAGCTTCCATGTGAAATATTTTGGACAATTAATGATATTTAGCAAGTCAAAATACATCAAGGGATAGCTCAAACACTACACAATAAAAGGAAAGCTATGGCTGTTGCAAAACTTGTGTAAAAGATAATGAACTTCAGCTATATATCAAGTTATGACAGCAGAAGTAAATCAGCCCTTAAAACAAGTTAAGCGTGCAACAAATTAGGGCTGAAAATACAAATTAAACTACGGTTTTGCTATCAATTAATTGCTGAAGTACAAATGGCACATAACTGCCCTAAAAGATGCAAGACGTCAAGTCCTAAAGGGCTGAAAATAATCAGCAATGCAATAAATGATGACAAAATGCACTTTAAGGTGAAAGATGCCAATAAAAACCAGAGATGTTATGCTCAATGATGGCTAAAAATTGAGGAAAAATGCAACAAACCCTAATCTAACCCTAGGACAACAAAGGAAGAGGTGATTTAGGTTGTAAAATTTGCTAGAAGAGAGAAAGACTAATGCCATTTATTCCTCTTGGGCATATGGAGTCAAACGATGAACTTTCTTGGGAGACAAAGATAAAGCTTTGGGTAAAACCCTAAAGTAGTCTACTACAAACCTTAGGGATCTAACCAATAAAATGACAACTAGGGTAGTCCACTACAAACCCTAAAAATTGTTCTATGCCTTTTGACAAGCTTAAAGATGGACATTGGATAAACAACTCGGGGTAGTCTACTACAAACCCTATAAATCTACCCTATAGGAAAATGCGTAGAGTAGTCCACTACAAATCCTAGAAAATTTCCTTATGTCATTTAACAAGATTCAAATCAATGATAATAGGGGAAGGTAGTCCACTACAAACCTTTCTAGGGTTTGAAGATAAAATTTATTCAAGAGAAATACAAGGTAACAAGCACTATCACCACTTTGATAAACACATTTACACTTAATACATTCGAGAAAAATCCAACAAAGATTTAGAAAGAGCACTTACTATTGATGTATTAGCATCGGACAGGTACTTCCGCATAGGCTCCGTGTCTAGCATGTGGAAGTCGTCCTTGTAACCTCTCAGAACCTTAGGAAGTTCACTTTATGAGTAATAATTAAAGTGAATGACCTTTTTAATTAATGTGAGATTACCTTTTTAATTAATGTGAGATTAATTAAGTTAAATGCCTAAGTTTATTGGCATTATTAACTTAAGTGAGTTAGATTAAATCCTATCCGTTAGATCTAAAATGAAGGGGAGATCTAAATCTCAGCCCTTGATCACTTTAGAGATCTAGGGTTTAGGGTTAATTCATTGTTATAAAAGACAACCTAGGTGAGAGGATGAGACACATAGAGACTACATAGGAGCAAAGATGGATTCTTTGCTCATGTACTTGTGTCACACATAGAGTGAGGAGATCTCATTGAGTGGGCGAAAAGCAGTTCATCCAAGTGTGAGTGAGCAAGGCCGAGGAAGAGTGCAAAGGGGTAGCAAGGGAGATAACAGCCATGTGGGCTAGGCTATTGCTGCATTGTAATCCTCTGATGGGCCATTATTCGAGGATGGGAACCCAAGATTTTAATGAATAAATTCAACAAGGTACTGGTTTTCCCTTAGGGGTTTTTCTAGGGGTGTTTACCCAAAATGTTTGTGCAATGTGTTTGTTTTCCTGTTAATGCTTTCGCTGTAATGTTTGGTTAAAACCTAGTTGTGCATTTAATAAATAAAGTGATTTTATTTTGAGTTAAGTGCCGGGTGCTAGGTTCAGAGAAATTAACATGGTATCAAAGCTTTGTCTCTGAAGGAAACTATATTTGCCAAGATCAATTTGTTTGCAGCGAAAAATTGTTTTTATTTGTAGGTTGCAGACAGAGGGTAAAAACCCAAAAATAAAAAGAAATAAAAAAAAGACAATCATATGAATCGTGCACCGTAGGACCGTACGTCTGCAGAGCTGAGATTGTCGAGTGAGAGAACGACGTGAGCGATTGAATCTGTGTGTGAGCAACCATTGTCACGGGCTGCAGTCATTGAGTTAAGCGGTCAACGGACTACAACAAAGGGTGGTCGGGTTGCTGATAGGAAACCACCGAGTAAGAGAATCGGCTGCAAGGCATGTGGAGGCTAGGCAGTGGATGCGTGTAACAACATTCGACTGTTGAAGGCCGTGGAGAGAGTTCGCGTGAGCTGGAGAGCTATTGCCGCAGGCTACACGGGCTGTGGGTTGAAGGAGCGACGAGTAGGGCTCGAGCAGTGTGGAGAAAGGCACGGTGGATGAATAAAGCACCCAACTGTGTGGAAGTTGCAGGTGATGGGATGCAGATAGAAGAGGAAAGGCAGGCTGCACAGGGACATGGTGTGTAGAGACAAGGGTAGTAGTTGGTGGTGGCAGCAGCCGCCAATAGTTAGCGTTGACAGAGGCAGAGAAGGCGACGAGGTTTAATAGCCGGATCAGAGTGAGGGCGGCAAGAGAAAGACGATCCGTCGACAGAAGCAAAGGCACGAGGGCCTGGGCAATGCGTGGAGAGCTGGTGTAGCCGACAAAGGAGCTGACGTCAAGAAAATCGGCCATGGGTTGAGACAGCTAGCTGGGCAGCCCCAAGTCAGCAGGCAGAATTGTTGGGCAGCGGGCAGGCACCTCGGGTAGCAGGCAGAGGTCTGGGTAGCCCAAAAATTGTTTTGAGTGGCTTGCGAGCAATGACAAGCAGCAAAGTGGCAGAGAACAAGGAGCGGGTAGCTCCGAAGGTTGAGCAACTTAGAGGGAGTCAACCTTCAGGTTCAGGTGGGAAGGAATAGCCTTCCAAGTCTGTCAAGAAGCAGTCATGGTACGAGATGACCATGCAGGATGCTCAGGAGTAGGAGGCTTCTAGGAGCATAATCAGAGGGAAGTCTTCAAAGATATGTTCGAGCGAGATGGCAGGGATAGATTTCATTTCAGAGGGAGCAACCAATCAGGTGGATTGGAGAGCAGCCATGGTATTAGATCTGATAGCGAAGACAGAGCCACCTCCAGGTGGTGGAAGTACCTTCCTCGCTAAGAGGGAGTGTTGATGTATTAGCATCAGACAGGTACTTCCACATAGGCTTTGTGTCTAGCATGTGGAAGTCGTCCTTGTAACCTCTTAGAACCTTAGGAATTTCACTTTATGAGTAATAATTAAAGTGAATGAACTTTTTAATTAATGTGAGATTAGTTAAGTTAAATGCCTAAGTTTGTTGGCATTATTAACTTAAGTGAGTTAGATTAAATCCTAATGGTTAGATCTAAAGTGAAGGGGCGATCTAAATCTCAGCCCTTGATCACTTTAGAGATCTAGGGTTTTGGGTTAACTCAATGTTATAAAAGGTAGCCTAGGTGAGAGGATGAGACACATAGAGAGTACATAGGAACAAAGAGGGATTCTTTGCTCATGTACTTGTGTCACACATAGAGTGAGGAGATCTCATTGAGTGGGTGAAGAACAATTCATCCAAGTGTGAGTGGGCAGGTTTGAGGAATGGTGCAAAGGGGCAGCAAGGGAGATAGCATCCAGGTGGGCTACGCTATTGCTGCGTTGTAATCCTCCGATGGGCCATTATCCTAGGATGGGAGCCCAAGATTTTAATGAATAAAGTCAACAAGGTACTGGTTTTCCCTTAGGGGTTTTTCTAGGGGTGTTTACCCAAAATCTTTATGCAATGTGTTTGGTTTTCTGTTAATGCTTCCGCTGTAATGTTTGGTTAAAACCTAATTGTGCATTTAACAAATAAAGTGATTTTATTTCGAGTTAAGTCCCGGGTGATTGGTTCAAAGAAATTAACATGGTATCAGAGATTGGTCTCTGAAGGAAACCATATTTGCCAAGATCATTTTGTTGGCAATGGAAAAATTGTTTTTATTTGTAGGTTGCAGAAAAGACAACTGTACGTACGACCGCCGTACAAGTCATGCACCGTATGACCGTACATTTGCAGAGTTGAGATCGTCGAGTGAGAAAACGACGTGGGCGATTGACTGTGGGTGTGTGAGCAACTACTGTCATGGGTTGCAGTCACTGAGTTAAGCGGTTAGCTGGTACCAGCGAAGGGTGGTCAGGTTACTGATAGGCAGCCGTTGAGTAAGAGAATTGGCCGCAAGGCGTGTGGAGGCTAGTTAGTGGCTGCGTGTAACAACAGTTGGCTACTAAAGGCTGTGGAGAGAGTCTGCATGTAACAACAGTTGGCTACTAAAGGCTGTGGAGAGAGTCTGCATGTAACAACAGTTGGCTACTAAAGGCTGTGGAGAGAGTCCGCGTGACCTGGAGAGGTATTGTCGTAGGCTGCATGGGCTGTGGGTTGAAGGAGTGGTGAGTAAGGGTTGAGCAGCGTGGAGAAAAGCATGGTGGGCAAGCAGGGCACCCAACCATTATTAGTTGGCCCCTATAGAGACTTTCCCCAAGCCTCATCTCAATTTGCTACTCACAGTGATTTAGTTGGGGACCCATACCTGGATTTGTATGATGACATCATTCAACACTCAACAATTGGATAGGTCAGCCTACTGGGTGAATTTAATGCCCACCCTAGGACTTTCCAGGTTCCTCTCCATGACCGCTTAGAGGATGTGTTTTGCATCTAGGAGATAGATCTAGATTTAGTGGGGCTTCATCGAATGTCCGACGATGCTTTAGGGCC
>ML790645.1:337934-353786 GCA_009831015.1 Picea engelmannii | reverse complement strand
CTTCTTACATCCGCCTTATTCTATTTTATTGAAAGGTCTTATTAATATTGACCTTTATTACATCTGAATACATTGATCTACCTATGTGTGGGTTAGGACCTTAACAAATAGACTAGTTGCATACTTCAGTGAGAAGTTGAACGATGCCAAGAAGAATTACTCCACTTATGATAAAAAGTTTTATGAAGTCATACAAGCGCTAAAGAAATGGAGGCACTACCTGGTTCCAAAAGAGTTTGTTTTGTATAGTGACAACCAGGCCTTATAGTTTATAGATGGATAGGAGAAACATGAAAAATGGGTTAAGTTCATGCAAAACTTTACTTTTGTTATAAAGCACATTTCTGGAAAAGCTAACAAGGTTGTTGATGCATTGAGCAGGAAAGTTTTGATTCTACATGAGTTCTGAGTGAAGACCTTAGGTTTTGATAGCCTTAAGGAAATGTACAAGGATGATTCTGATTTCAAGGACACTTATGAAGCATGTGAGAATCTCATTCTAAGAGATAGAATCCAATAGATTGAATATTTAATTCAGGATGGATTACTATTCAAAGGAAATCAATTGTGTATCCCAAAGAGTTCTATGAGAGAAAACCTTTTGAAGGAAAAGCATAGTGGGGGATTGGCTGGACATTTCGGCCATGATAAAACATTTGCACAACTGAATAGTTTGTATTATTTCCCAAGGATGAGAACAAATGTCAATAAATTTGTCAACAGATGTAGAATATGGCATCACGCAAAGGGGAATGACATAATATAGGGTTGTATCAACCATTTCCAATACCAGAGAGGTTATGGGATGCGCTAATCATGGATTTTGTGTTCGGACTATCGAGGAAACATAGAGGTTGTGATTTTGTATTCGTGGTAGTCGAAAAATTCTCAAAAATTGCACATTTCATTCCATGTCAGAAAACCAGTGATGCAACACACATTGCAAATTTGTTTTTCAAAGAAGTTGTTTGACTTCATGGTTTACCCAAGAGTATTGTTTCAGACAAAGGTGCCAAGTTTGTTGGTCATTTTTGGAGGACATTACAGAAAACATTGGGGACAAATCTATCTTTTAGCTCAACATATCACCCTCGGATGGATGGACCAACTGAGGTAGTAAATCAAAGCTTGGGAGATTTATTGAGGAGTTTAGTAGCTGAACATCATAGTCAGTGGGATCATATTCTACCGCAAGTGGAATTTGCATATAATGAATCACCTAACAGAAGCATAGGACAAAGCCCATTCCATATAATGTATGGAATGCATCTAAGGGGAGTATATGAGTTGAGACACTTGGAGTAGAAGGAATTTAGGAGTGTTGGAGTGGAAGAGTTTATAGAAGATATGTAGGAGCTCCACAGTAAGATTAAAGAGTGGTTCCATAATTCCAACCAAGAATAAAAGTGCAGAGCAGATCAACACAGGAGAGAGATTCAATTCAAAGTGGTATATTTTTTCTTCGCACATCTAAGAAAAGAAAGGTTCCCAAGAGGAATGTTTAATAAGTTGAAGATGAAAAAGATAGGGCCATGTAAAATCTTGCGGAAGTTTGGGGCCAATACATACGAGATAGAATTTCCAGATGGTGTGGGCATATCGCCCATATTCAACATAGCCGATCTATAAACTTACAGAGCAGATGAAGTGAGAGGAGAAGAGAATCAAAAGGAATTTCAGTGGGTCAAGCAGATGCATGTAGCTGGAAAGTTGTAGATGGATAAGATCATTGATCATAGAGTTGGTAAGAAAACCCGAACAAAGACATATTTTGAATACTTGGTAAAGTGGAAAGGACACCTGATTGAGGATGCCAGTTGGGAAAGCGAAGAAGATATCCATAAAAATGGATAGACAGTGTAGGAGCTCATGGATAGGAGTCCATGAATTTTTCAACCAGAGGAGTATGATGCAGGAGCATCACAAGCAAGTGCAAGTGGAGGATAGTTGGATATGCACCAGTGAACGTTTTGAAGAAATTTTGAAATTTAAAAGATGAAAGGATGTAATTTCTCTTAAATGTTTTGGGGATTGCAATGAAGATATTGAGTGTTTTCTCTCATCTGTCGGTTGGAGGAATTTAATGTAATAAATGTAAAGTAGTTGTAGTCTTTAATTTCGATAAGATAGCTTAGATTTGTAAGAGGGAAAACTCAAGAAATATCCCTCGTATATATTGTATGATCATTCTCAATTGTAAGAGTAGAAGCTGTAGAAACAAGATCACATAGGAGAGTAGAGAAGAGAATAGATTGTAGAAGTTGTTTGAGAAGATAATTGTTTCTATAGAAACCATGTACATAAGCACTTGAATTAATATGAGAATGATTTGATCCAATTTAATTGTGATTTATGGTTATTGTTTGCATCAATTGAATGGTATGTTTACAGTTTTTCTTATATGCTATGTTATGCATTTGTTTAAATGCTTTATGTGTATGATTCCATGTTGAATGTATGAATTTTGTGAGAGGGAGAGTATACATTTCAATTTCTCCACATCCTAAGAATTCCTGCAAGGAATGCAGTGAAGGTCTGCAAGGAGTGAGTTGACAAGATTATGATTTTTATCTCAAAAAAGATCAGGAGAGATAGAGTTGTTCTTATACCAACAAAAGTGCAAGTATAGCACAGATCCATGCTAGGTGTGCGCAGGCCAGGTCGAAGTCTTAGACTTTTGCAACCAAGTGAGTGGTTGAAGAACTTTTGTCACAAGGAGTGCACAGAGTTGGGAGATATCAAATAATCAAGGACTATCATGAGGGCCGTAAGGACTGCATGCAAGAATCCCTTAAAATCCTTGAGTTTGCAGAAAGAATCAAGATCAAGAGGGATAAAGACTTGGAAAGTCTAGAGGACAGACGAGGGTCGAAGTCACCTCATAGAAATCAAGCTTAGGAGGGTTGACACCAATTGTTTGTCCAAGAAACATCGAGAGCCTGAACGGATGGTGGGAATTCTTGGAGGGAGAAGCGTCGATTTTTCGTGGACCGTCAGATCCAGTAGATATATGGGAAGGATAAGGTTGAGTGTCTTTCAACACTCAAAAGATCAAGAGAGATAGCAGCCTTTAGATCCAGAGAAGTGTCAGCCATTGATTGGGCACTCTGAAATATCGTCATTTCAGGAGTCGAGAGAGTGGAGGAACTTTCTACTCGGAGGTCGTGAATCGTGAAATATCGACGTGATCTGGGTCGTCAGATCATGGGAGGTTTAGGACCATTGATCTGTGGTGAGGAATTCATGAGTTTGGATATCAGAAAAAGGGAGAAAATCCACATTGCGAGTTCCCGACACATGAAATCCTGATGTGCTCGGAGGTGGGCCCCAGGGTTTGACTAGAGGTCATATGATAGAAGAATAAGGAAGGAGCTAGGGACCGTTATCCCATTTTGAGGTTTCGGGAAATGGAGGAGTCGGGGTGACTCACAATGAATGTCCCGAAATTGAAAAACCCAACGCGCATTTTTGGGTTAAGTCTGTGGTCACGCCAGTGGTCATGTGGAGAGGAGGCTCGTGCCTAGTGCATGTTCGGGTGGGTGGATAATATAAAAGGAGACCTATGGTTATATGTGTTAAGGGTTCCAACAGAGACCAAAGGAGCCATTTAAGCTCAGGAATTTGAGGATCCAAAGACCTGGAGGTCAAGTAGACCCTACTGAGGTGGGGGTCTATGTCACAATCCCCCATAAATTATCTCAGGTGAGAGTGTGTTGTGCACTTTGTGCACAGTGTAGACTTCTGGTTTACCAAAAGGGTTGTTGGTGATAAGGGTTTTGTTGGAGAACTAAGGTAGAACCCGGGTCAGCCCATAAGTCCAATAAATGGTGAGGAAAATTAGGGCATGCAGTAAGATTTGCATAAATCCAACACAAATGTGGAAAAGCCTAGCCTAGTTAGGGTTAGGGTTTTGGGATGGATTGTAAGGGTTTTTAATGCAATTTTGTAATATAAATAAGGGGTTTAAGGTATATTATAAGGATATCATTAGAATGATAATAATAATCATTATAAGAGGAATATCTATATAGAGTGTAAGTGTGACAAGCTTGTTTTGGAGTACATATTTTGGAGTCCTTGTGAGTCATAGTTTGTTTTGAGGGTGGTAGAGCTTGGATGAGGTCAAAGTAGTTAAGGGTCAAGTCGCAAGTTGTGGATCTTGGTGCGATCCTGGTCCTCCTCACTACTATTTACTATGATGTAATGGGTCAGCGCCTTTTGATGAATAAAAAAAGAAACAAAAGATTTTTCTGGACGTAGCCCTAGGGGGGTGAACCATGATAAAACCATGTGTGCAATGTGTTTTAATGTGTTACTATCTCTGTAGTTATCATTGAATGGTTAGATAGATGAATGGATTATTTATTTACAGTGTGCACTAGATTAAATATGAAAATAAATGAATGGATCTGATGAATAGTATAATAGAATTCATGGTTAAGTTGTTGAAAGAAGAAGTAAGAAATAACATCCCCCAATCCCTTCCATGAATGCAGACACCTGCATCCTGTAGTCCCCCATAAACCATCTTGGGTGAGACTATATTGTGCACTCGATGCGTGGTGTAGCATTTTGGTTTACCAGAAGGGTCGATGGTGATAAGGGTTTTGTTGGAAAACTAAGGTAGAACCCGATTCAGCCCATAAGTCCAACAAATTATGAAGAAAAGAAGCATGCACGACACGATTTGCATAACTCTGACACAAATGTGGACAAACCTAGCCTAGTTAGGGTTAGGGTTTTGGGATGGATTGTAAGGGTTTCTTACCCAATTTTAAAATATGAATAAGGGGTATGAGATATAATTAGAAGGATAATCATAATCATTATCACATGCATATCTATCTAGAGTGTAAGAGAGACAAGTTTGTTTTGGAGAACATATTTTGGAGTCCGTGTGATTTAAAGTCTATTTTGAGGGTTGTAGAGCTTAGATGAGGTTGAAGTAGCTGAGAGTCAAGTGTGAAGTTGTGGAGCTTGGTGTGATCCTGGTCCACCTCACTACTCTCTACTATGATAAAATGCACACAACACCTTTTGATGAATAACAAAAGAAGAAGAAGATATTTATGGATGTATCCCCATAGGGGGTGAACCATGCTAAAACCATGTGTTCAACATGTTTTAATGTGTTACTATCTATTCCATTATCATTGAATGGTTAGATAGATGAATGGATGATTTATTTACAACGCACACTAGATTAAATATGCAAATGAATGAATGAATGAATGGATCTAATGAATAGTATAATAGAATGCATGGTTAAGTAGTAGAAAGAATAAGTAAGAAATAGCATCCCCTAATCCCTTCCATGAATGCATACACATGCATCTTGAAGTCCCCCATAAATCATCTCGAGTGAGACTATGTTGTGCACTCTATGTGCAGTGTAGCCTTCTGGTTTACCAGAAGGGATGATGGTGATAAGGGTTTTGTTGAAGAACTAAGGTAGAACCCAGGTCAGCTCATAAGTCCAAAAAATAGTGAGGAAAATCAATGCAAACAAGACTATTTGCGAAAATCCAACACAAATGTGGACAAACCTAACCTAGTTAGGGTTAGGGTTTTGGGATGGATTGTAAGGGTTTTTAACCCAATTTTATAATATAAATAAGAGGTAAGAGGTAGATTAGAAGGATATCATTAGAATCATAATCCTAATCATTATCAGAGGCATTATATCTAGAGTGTAAGTGTGACAAGTCTATTTTGGAGAACATATTTTGGATTCCTTGTGAGTCGTAGTTTGTTTTGAGAGTGGTAGAGCTTGGATGAGGTCCAAGTAGTTGAGGGTCAAGTTGAAAGTTGTGGATCTTGGTGCAATCCTGGTCCTCCTCACTACTCTTTACTATGATGTAATGTGAGCTTCTCCTTTTGATGAATAAGAAAAGTATCAAAAGATCTTTGTGGATTTAGACCCAAGGGGGGTGAACCATGATAAAACCATGTGTGCAATGTGTTTTAATGTGTTACTATATCTACAATTATCATTGAATGGTTAGACAAATTAATGGATTATTTATTTACAATGTGCATTAGATTAAATATTCAAATGAATGAATGGATATGATGAATAGTATGATAGAATTCATGGTTAAGTAGTAGAAAGAATAATTAAGAAATAACATCCCCCAATCCCTTGCATAACTGTAGACACCTGCATCCTACAATCCCCCATAAACCATCTTGGGTGAGACTGCACAATGCACTCTCTGTGTGGTGTAGCCTTCTGGTTTACCATAAGGGCCTATGGTGATAAGGGTTTTGTTAGAGAACTAAGGTAGAACCCGGGTCAACCCATAAGTCAAACAAATGGTGAGGAAAAGAAGCACACACAGTAGGATTTTCCAAAATCCGACAAAAATGTGGAAAACCTAGCCTAGTTAGGGTTAGGGTTTGGGGATGGATTGTAAGCATTTCTAAAATAATTTTGTAATATAAATAAGGGGTATGAGGTATATTTGAAGGATATCATTAGAATGATAATTATAATCATTATCAGAGGCATATCTATCTAGAGTGTAAGTACAACAAGTCTGTTTTGGAGAATATATTTTGGAGTCCTTGTGAGTCGGAGTATGTTTTGAGAGTTGTAGAGCTCAAATGAGGTCAGAGTAGTTCAGGTTCAGGTCGAAATCTATCGATATTGGTGCGATCCTTGTCTTCCTCACTACTCTTTACTATGATGTAATATGCACAATTCCTTTTGATGAATAAGAAAATAAGAAAAAGACCTTTGTGGACGTAACCCCAAGGGGGGTGAACCACAATAAAACTATGTGTGCAATGTGTTTTAATGTGTTACTATCTCTATTGTTATCACTGAATGGTTAGATAGATGGATGGATGATTTATTTACAATGCACACTAGATTAAATATGCAAATGAATGAATGAATGGATATGACAAATAGTATAATAGAATGCATGGTTACATAGTATAAATAAGAAGTAAGAAATAACATCCCCCAATCCCTTACATGACTATAGACACCTGCATCTTACATTTCCCCATAAACCATCTAGGGAGAGACTGCATTGTGCACTCTATCTGTGGTGTATCCTTCTATTTTACCAGAAGAGTCGATGGTGATAATGGTTTTTGGTGGAGAACTAAGGTATAACACAGGTTAGCCCATAAGTCCAAAAATGGCCACCTCCTTCTATTATCTTAATTTCCTTTTATCCACTAATTCTTTATCATACCACATATTGTTCTTAAATTTATAAGTGATAATAGTTATAATATTATCAATATTCTGCATGATGGATTATTCTTGTATTCCCCAATGATTTAGCTAAGATTTGGAATCTTTATGCCATCCCTACTTGAGCCACTAGTGGTTTCAGCTAGAGTTTGAAGCAATTGTGGGGAGCCCCTTTTCATCCATGTTGTTTATATTTTATTGTATGTTAGGTATCTAATCATACCTAGGCTCTCAATGGGGGTAATTCTTGCTTATATGAGGAGGATAGGATATGGTGTATTTCCCTTAGTTTTGAGATTATAAGCTATAAAATTATTTTGGATCTGTTCTATCTTTCTTCAGGATTCTCTAGATATACTGCAACCCAAAACTTCACATCTATATAAGATAACGAGAATGACAAGAGTATGAAAGAGGAGTTTTTTAATCCCAAATCCAAAGGTTTTCTATTTTACAATTGTTTCTGAGTCCATAATAATCTTTCCACCCTCCATTTATCCATTTTTTAACGTTATAGTTCCAATTGAGTTTGGTGGATATCGATTCCAAATATTTGTATGAAGGAACTTCCTCCAAGATATCGTTGTCATAAAAAAAAGTATTGTAGGTGATGGTGTTGTATTTAATGATCATAACCTTTGTTTTTTCAGTGTTCAAAGTCATGCCCATGCTAGAGAAAAAGTCCTTGAGGATTATTAGTTTCTTACCTAAGTCATACATAATTTTATCCATAAGAACAATATCATCAATATAAAGAAGGAGGATGATGAATATACTAGCAAGGGTAGATCCAACACAGCCTGCATCCTACAAACAATCTTCTAGCTTATCACTATAAATTATGAAAAGGGTAGGGGATAGGGGGAAACCTTACTTGACTCTTATATTACAGTTAATTATTTTTGGCCAGCCCTTAGGGTTCCTAAACATGGAAATAATTATCTCATATAACCTTACTATAGTAGTTCCTAACTCGAAAGGGACTTTAAGATCTTCTAACCTGTTCTAGAGGTTACTTCTAGGCATGTCAAAAGATTTTCTAAAATCAATGAAACAACAAAGAAAATCAGTTTTATCATTATGGAACACCTCTACAATGATACTAAATGTAACAAGGTGGTCCATAATGGAATGGTGGTCTCTAAATATATCCTATCCTCTAGCTCGTTTTCCATGGATTTATATCCATGTACCGATCTTTTTTCCAAAATGATTTTGTATAGCTTAGCTAAAATGTGGCTAATCATAATGGTCCTATAATTAGAAGGATTAATTTTATCCCCACTTTTATTAATAGGTATTGTTATCACCATAACAATTTTGTATGGAATACAAGTTTTAGATTTAGCAGAGGGCTAAAGTAGTGTGGAGATGCATCTTGATTTGAAGGACCAGGTTACATCTAGCAGAGAAGGGCCAATATAGCATAGGTGTAAAATTTGATGAGGCCTGACAGACTGTAGATCTTGAAGTGACCCAGATCGACGGCCACAACACATATCGGGCGATCAAGTAGTGCGAAAGATAATTGTTCGAGGGCGGTCCGGGGAAAATACCACAATTTCATTTCATCAACATGTGGCACCATCAGAGACATATCAGGGAGAAAAGCAGTCTACCCAAAACCGTTCTTCCCCACCCCCGATATCAAAAAACACATATAAAAGTAGGGCCCCAGACATTATTTTATGATATTTCAAAGCGTTTGAACGTTAGAAAATTTGTGGAAATGCTCCATTCAAAACTGAAGCTCAACAGTGAACCAAATTCGAGCATTCTCCGTTGATTCACAGGTATTTTTCATTATGGCCACGAAACCTGTCGTTTTATCCATAACAAAGGAAGACCTCGCCTCTAAAGAAGAATCCCTAATTGACAGGGACTAAGATGTATTTGACACAGAAATAATGGTCTGACCCATTTCCATGTCCAAATCCAATTTTCTATACAATGTTGGAAAACAAATACCCTTCCTTGAAGTGGCCCAAGCCTCCATTACCCCTTACACCGTAGAAGTCATTTTCCCTTTTCTAGAGTTCATAAGCTGGTGTGCAAAACATTATTCGCATGAAGAAAAGGTAATCTTGAATAAGTTAGGGTCATAGATCTTATGCGAAATAGATATCCCGTCAATCCGACACACCCTCAGTATACCAAAGTCTTTCCCCACAGTGTCAGATCCCTTCGAGGAAGAGAAAATGATCACAGTCTACAGAGAATGTCCCTCCGAAGTAAAAAACCTATGTTGCGCCTCTGTTGTCACCTAAATGAGCAAAATAGAGGTGCTTACAAGCTTATTTGGGTTAGCTAAGCAAGACAATAGTGAAGGAAAGGGTTACAAAAAGAAACATAAAAGACTAAGCTAAGAATTAAACTAAGAAATGAAAGAAAAACTAAACTATTGAGCATAACGTCATAAGAACAAAAAACCAATAAGACTCATGTCACCAATGGCAAGGATTATATTAGTGAAAAGAAAACACCAAGAAGAAAGAGGACTTTGGGTCCCTTCTTCCTCCAAGGGAGGGCTCTTGGACCCCCACAACTAAGCTCTTCTTACAACTTTGAAAGAAATGGTGAAAGAATTCCAAGCTAATCCACTCAAGAGGTGAGATGGATTTCCCAAATGTAATGATGCTAGTATTCTCTTGATGAGAAAAGAGGATTCCCAAAGAGAATAGCAGCAGCATAACCTTGCAAATGAATTCCTTGAAAATGTAGTGCACCCATGGCTTTGTTTTATAGCATCACTTTGAGGTATTGTGGAACCATCTTTTAGTGTGAAAAGGGGTTGCTTAAGGAATTTTTAGGTCTTTGACTAGCCACCCAGTCAGATCCAGCTGAGATTTGGATGTCAAATCAACTTGGAAGTTGAACCAGAAGTGGGTGGGTGGCCAACCAATCTCATAAATGTGTCATTCTCAGGTGTGCATGGATTTTAGCGACCACAGTAGCACATTGTGTGCATGTTCACTTTTCATGTGTTTCTGGATGGCGCATATGCACACGCACCCTATCTAGTCATAGCGCACCTTAATTTTATCACTGTTTTTATAGTTTTTGATTCCTGTAACAGATGCCCCCTGATGGATGAGGTTAGGAGAATATGTATAGCCAAAATTCATCAATGTTTCTTCTACTAAGAGTGTCGTTGTAAGAGAGAGAGATAGTGAGAGTATCAAGAGTGACCTGTTGGAGGGAGAAGGGAACCTATAGGACCCCACCTTCCATAAGGTGTGTAAAAATAAATTGTGTACAAACAAGGCGGGCATGCCCCATGCTTGTGTCTTGTAACTCAAAAACGAATGTTGTTGTATAGTAACTGAAATGGTGTGTTGATGTAGACAACTGCAGTGCCCTCAGGGGTGGTTGTGATAAAGGCGGAAGACAATTCTGAGGAGGAACATACTCTGAATAGTAGGCAATGACACCTGTAATAAGTATCACAGATTTTGTAGGCATTGATAGCCTAGCCAAGTTCAGAGGTCTTCGACAAACATAAGAAACAACTGCAATAGTTGCAAAGTAAGACCCACCGTAACATGAGAAAGTGTTGAAGTTGAATGTTATTGGGGTCAACGACATCAGGGAGCAATTGTGGTTCTCCCTATTCCATCTGAGACCTCTCATTGGAAACGTAATGAGAGTCAAGATATTGTCACCCTTCTAGAAACTGTGCTGATGTCGACAAAAGGGGGACGCGACTCCAAGAAGCAAAGGGCTTCGTGAGATCTACTAGGTGAGGTTAGGAACTGAGGAGGTACATGGATGAATTCAAGCTATATGAAGACTCAAGACTACCCTTGTATGGGGGTATATGCAAAGTATAAGTGGTCACGACCGTTCAACTAGGTCGAGTGTCAGGGGGACAACAAGACATGGGATAAGTTGTGCTAGAGGTGAGACAAAGTGAACAAGCTTAGAGAGTAGAGGTAGGTAGCCTGTGGGATGCTTGGAGTATATGGATGATGTCAACAGGAGTAGATGATAATTAGTTCCCCAACCAAGGGTGACATGGGTTGCGTTTTCCAAAAATGGAAGAACGTTGCCAAAGGTGACGACAAAAAGATATGTAAATGCTGGAAACAAAGGATTTTTACACTTTATAAAGAATAATTTGGGATGAGTGTACAAATATAGAAACGGGTGTCCCAATGCAATATGGTTGGGCCGGTTAGGCACATTTTTCTTGGAGAACTGGTGGAGGTTGGGGGCCCCATCTGTGGGTTTCTGTATGAGGTATATGAAATGGAGGGAAATTTACGGATTGGAAAACTGATTGTGGATGAAATGGAGGGTTAATGATACTGCGGAGGTGCAGTCAAAAGAGAAATTTGAAGAGATAATCATGGGAGTCCATGGGGAAAGCTAGGAAAATGAGGAGAATGAGTATGTGGTTGATTCACGACATGGTGTAAGACTATCGAAACTCCCATCCCTAAAGGGTTGAAAAATAGCATGAGTGTCAAAGTGTCAAGGGGTACTCTGAATGGGACAACTCATGTGGGGGAGAGTACTACCGGGTGACGGTACCCAAAATGCAATGGAGGTGGCGGTACTGCAGAGCCAGATATGGGGACCCTAAGGGAAAATTGCAGAGGGTGTGACTAGGGATGCAATTGAGATTCAGAGAGAATGATTACATGCCAGGGTTGATTATATACCTGAAGGGGTCGTGCTAATGTATGATGACCAAGTACCTGCACACATGAAAAAACAAATACCCAACGTGAACAATATCTGAAAAGAATCGAACATACAAGCATTTATTTGATAATTTTGAACATGAGCATATGTACCTGGATGTGGTATGAAAAAAATGGCTCCTCAGGGGCTAAGGATAAAAAATGGCCCGAGGACTGTCTTGATGTAGATGATGGGATGTTGATCCTGTGGCTAAAGATGGATCGAAAAACGGAAACCCGGAGCTCCTGGAATGGGGTCTAGAAGTTTGGCAAAAGGGACTATATATAGTTGTAGGGCCCACATTGCCACCTCATTTGTACCTATTGTCAGAGTGATTGGACGAGAGATATTCAGAGGAGATTTCGAGATTACGGTAGAATGACGCAGTTAATTCAGGACCAGCGAGCTTCAGGTTAGTGGTCTTATCGTCCTGCATAGAATTAGGTTTTCTATTTGTGGGCAGGGCTTGTACGGAGGGTCGTACAGGGGGTTTTGTGGGTGTGGGACCCCCAGTGCATGGGCGATCCAGAAATATGAGCGTATGGGTGCATGCCTATTATATGGATATCCACACATGGGTGCACACTAAGGGGGTAAGAATGTGCGCATGTTTGCTACACAATTGTGCATGGGTGCACGACTGTTCAGTGGACAGACACGCTCTGATGCGTGCCTGTGTTCCTGACAGGGGCACATGGAAGCGTTGTTGTGTGGCAGGTAAGCACGCATTCATGCACGCCTGTGGGATGAGCAGGCATGCATGTGTGTTCTCATGTGGGGTGAACAGGCGCACATGTGTCTGCACCTATGGGTTTAACTAGTCGTGCCTTGGAGGCAAGGTTGATGGGTGCAAAACTCATCTTTTTTGGAGAATTTAGTGTGTGTTATGTTCGATATGGCTGATCTAGGACTATATTATGTGGTTGCAAGCAATCATTTGGGATGATGTCGGTCCACTAGTGAGAGTGGGACTGGTCACAGCTGAGGGAGGTCGTGACTATTGAGGAGCTAGCGGTTTGTGCCACTTTGGTAGCCTGTGGACTACTAAAGTTCTTCAAGTGTCTTTTGATACAAGCCCAGGAGTATCTTCTTTAGTTTTTTATCTGGATGTGGAGTCTAGATCTGCATTGTTTTATGGTGCGGGGAGAGTAGCTAGCCTTCACTGTGGTGGAGGATGTGTACTTTCTGACCGGGCTCCTTTTTCGGGGGATGCCCCTACCAGCAAAGCCTGTATTACCTGGGGACAGGCAGTTGGCTACCTTGGGACAGAGGTATTGTTCGAGGGATAACTTTATTTCAGGCTCCATAGTGAGTATCAGGGCTATGGATTCTTTAGTTCATCGTTGTGTAGAAGCAATGATTGTGAGGGTATATGGGTCTCTCACGACTCAAGGGATTAGTGGCAGTCAGCTGAGGATTATGGAGCAAGAACTAGAAGGAGGGAATTTTTCCTGGGGCTTGATGTTGCATGCCAAGATGGTAGGGTAGCTTGACAGGTGTCAGAATACAGACTTAGGGTACTTTGCCTTTGGGTCCATGTTGGTGTCCTGGTTTTTGGAGAGGGTGTCGATGTTGTGCCCAAGAGTTTTATTGAGCGCACCTGATGTGCAAGAGCCATGACTGAGGCGGTGGAGATTTTGAGGATATTTGTCGCCGCCTGGAAGCAGTGCTACAGGGAGTGCCTAAGGGCATGTCGTCACGCATCTAGGACAAAGGTTTCCTAGAGCAGTGTGTGGGGGTTTCGCTGATGTGGTGGTCCATTGTTCGGCGAGCAACAATAGCAGGTGCTGCGATGACCGGGTAGTTACCTCCAGGTCCCGGGGGACGGATAGTGGGTGAGGCACCGCCACCTGAGGGAGGGGCAAGAGGAGGTGCTCTAGAGGCACCTTGAGTGTCTCTCTGTGTATTTTTTTATAGTGTATATAGGTTGGTGATCCCATTTTAGTGTAGTGACACCAGTTTTGTACTGAGGTGCTTCACTGGCTTATGGATTTTGTATATGATATATTTTATGTGTATGTAAACATTTTGATGGCACTGTTGATCGATTTCTATATATATATATATATATGAGTATACATTTTGGGGTCTTTGTGATGTTCACATGTGTGTTGTTTAATGTTATTTATCATGCCTAATCTATATATGTTGTGACAAGCTCTTGTGTTGAGAAATACTCAGAGGGGGGGTGAATCAGTATTCTGAGCAATCAAATAATTTTCTCTTTTCTTTCACTGAAAACCTTAGGCTACTTTGTAGAGACCAGCTATTGTATAGTCTTAAGAAAACAAGAGTGCATCCATAGATCTTATTATGAATATAATTCTTTCTTAAGACATTTCTTCATTCATCAGATGTCTTGTAAGCAGTAATCCAGTGTAGTAATAACAAAATAAACCAACGCACATGAGTAAGACACATGAACACCAGGATTTAAGGTGGAAACCCAAATCGAGAGAAAACCACCGCTGTCGTTGACTCTGTCTTCAATAATTATTATTAAGAAAACGGTTTACAATATTGTACTAGTGAAGACTCATACTAGTACGCAGGCTTCTACCTACATAAGGTTGCAACCTTCTCTCGTTTACCAACCTTTCCTGGAAGGGAGCTTCAACCCCCTGAAAATAGTACCAGTTTCTACTGGCAGGATGCTTCTACTGAAGGCTTTAACCCTCAAACTCACTTTTGACTGTGTTTCATAAATTTTCACACTGGATTAGGCAGTTTCAACCCTTTGTACAATTGTCAACAAACATATTTTTCCCAAAACTTCAAAATATCAGCAATAACCCAGACTTCAGAGAATATATGCATTCAACATCCTTCGTCAAAAATCCCAACTGTCATATGCACCTTTAATGTGAATGACTCGTATTTATATATATATATGCTTCCCCCTTTTTGTATTGATCTGTAATAATATGTGTTGCAGAGCAGGTCAGATCTATAATAACTTACCTGGATTCATATGTGTTCTATGCGCTAGTTTTTCATGACTTCGTCCATCGATTAAACCAGGAATTAAACATCATTTGTCCATCATCTTCACAGGTGCACCATTGATTTAGATATCTCCGAGATTATACACACAGATATCTCCATAGGAGATTCATTTTCTTATCAACCTTATTTCGCACTTCACTTCTTCATGATACTCATCACTTTATATAGTTTTCACCCTTATTAAGACCATGGGTCAAAACCATTCAACGCTAATGGTATTCCTTTGGTTTACTCCACGGGGCTCTTTAATATTGTTAAATTCAAAATGAAACCCCAACCTTTGTACTTCCATGTATGAATCATTCCAAGGATAATCTTTGTCTCCACCACGTAATATTCTAAACATTATTGTGTCGTTGAAAACCCCAGTAGTAATATATAACCATGTGACCTTTCAGTCCGTTCAACGCTAATTTTAATCTTCGACTGGGGGTTAAGATCTCGGCATAATATATAATGAACCAATAATGCGAAGGCAAATCAGGTCCCACATAAAACTTTGAATTAAACCCATGTTAACTGACCACGTGTATATAATTCCGATCGTACACAACAACCCTTCGGACTTTGATTAATATCAATATTCACCATGTATTAGGGTTCGGGCCCCACCTATATAGTCAAAAGACCAATCAATCGAATGCACCACACCTTTGTTAATTCACGCACCCATCCAACGGTTCTTACCACGATACCTTACCTTATGCAATCTGACGGATTTCGCTTGAAGGGTCCGGATGTTTATTACAATCGCAAAACCTTCAAATAATTACTCCTGTTCAAACCCCACTATACCTGAGCACCCTGAAATCTATCCATAGATCATCACAGATTTTCCTATCAATACCCCAATTGCTCTGGGTATTCTTCTCCTGACAGAGTATCACCAAAACTCAACCATACACTGATTTTCTTTCTCCTCCTTCATACATTATATTTATACATGAAAA
>ML790645.1:287336-314675 GCA_009831015.1 Picea engelmannii | reverse complement strand
GACAAGATCCCAGTTCAAACTATATTTCCAGAACTTGACGAGGAAGGAAAAATCATATTGGAGCCTGAAGCCATCACTAACACAAGAATTCGCCAACTGAGGAATAGATCCATTTCAGAGTATCTCATTAAATGGAAGAAACTTCCGGCTGAAGATTCCACTTGGGAAGCTGAGTGTTTTATACAGAAGCATCCAGAGTTACTCAAGCGTTGTGGACAACACTTGTCTCAAGGGGAGGGGCATGTTAAGCCCTAATATTGGCTCATTACCCCTTAATTGGGGCATATTATATTAGTAATGTTATTTTATTTATGTCAGCTTTAGGCCATTAGTTGTAATTATACCTCCTAGTCTCCTATATATACCAAGGAGACATTTTCATTTTTCATCATCTTGTACTTGAACATTTAAGTGGGGTAAAAGGAGGTTGTCCCCTCGAAGAGACTTATTATCTTAAATTATCTCTTTTTCAAGGCGTTGAGTACTTTTCCTGAGGTTTTTCTATGCTATATTGATGTTTGGTTCTTAACACCTTCATAGCTTACATGTAGCTACGACCAAACAAGAGATTGCAATCCAGTGGGGCATCGATAACTTCAATGTCAATAAGAATGGTCTTACCCCTGAGTTCTACAGGGACATTTTGGAAGATCCCTTCAGGAGAAGATGGTCGTCCATCATAAGCTCTTAAGGTAATGGCAGATAGTATGAGTTCGAGGGAACCAAGTTTCTACCATACAGACTTGGACATGATGCATGTGGATGTGCCTTCATCGATGATGCACCAGTGAACTGTAATGTTCTGAATTTTCACTGGGATTTGAAAAGCGATTAGATTAGGGAGGCCAGGTTCTCTGCTATCAAGATCAAATGTGATGAGTTGAGTATCCATGGGGTCGACTACCCCCAAGGCGGAAAGTAATGATTTCCACTGAGTGGGACAAGTTTGAAGGACTTCTAAGACTGACATGACAGTCGGGGATTGTGCTAAGTCATCAACCAGACTGTAATTATGAGCCGCCCTAGCCTGCGGGTTGTGTACATTCCTACGCAATGGTATGCGATGGATGCGAAGAGGTGTGTCTGTGTTAGGGCGAGAAATCACCAACAGGGGTCCCGTTGGTGCTGGGAGTGTTTCTGGGGGAATGGGAGGAGACTTAGTGGGTGCTTGGTATTGACGAATACATGTTTACAGAAGGACTTCTTCCTCATTTGTGAGGAGGATAGTATGATCTGTGAGATTGTTTGGATTGAGATATTGTCCCAACTGTGGTGTGGTAGGCTACATATCCTGTTGGGTTTTCATCACACCTTGGTGAGGAATGGGATTCTGCAGCACAGTTAGTGGAGATTGTTGGACGTATTGTTGTGGGGCCTACTGAGGGGCAGGAGGTGCTAGAGGATGTGGTACACTTCCTGAGTCTTTCATTCGTTTAAAATCAACGATTTGGGGGCAATGATGAGTATAATGACCGAACTCAACGCAAAGGGAAAAAGGTAAGTTGGTTCGAATATTATTGTTATTTTTCCAATGACGCCTATTGTTATTGCCCCCTTGGGGGTTCTGATTCCCTTGATTCTTGTTGCCCCTAGTAGGTTGGTTATGTTGGGGGTGATTCCCACCTTGACCTGGGTTGCTATTGTTCATGTTTTTTCCTTTTTTTTTGGCATTATTCAACTAATGGGTTGGATTTTCCGTATTCAGCTGTTCAAAATTTTGATATTGTTGAAGGAGAGAGGGTTGAACAAAATTCACCCCAACGTGAGGGTGTGGGGGAGCCATGGGCTGTGGAGGACTAGGGAATGGAATGTACGGATTCTGTGGGGGTAGTGATCCATAAGGTACATAGGAAGGTGTGATGCTTTTGCTAGTACTTAGAGTATAAGATGAGGTAGAGGGAGTACCAGAACTTGATTGGATTGGTGGGTGTATTGTGGGTGTCGGCGGTGGCCCGCTGATGGGTGGAGGAAGAGCAACAGGGTATGGTTGTTGATAAGGGGGTGGAGGGTAATAAGAGGTTCCCCCATATGCCAGTGGAAATTGAGGTGTGCCATACATCGGTGGTTGTTGGGGTTGTCGACTGTGGTGCGTGGTATTACCAATCAATCTGACTGTTGAGTGAGACATCCCGAGTTTTTCTTGGCCAAATGGCACAGGTTTTGGGAGATCAGGAAATACTCTGTACAAGTACCCTGATTGTGAATAGATGAGGTCATATTGTTGAGCCTTACTGATGGCTTCTTCTTATAATTGAGGGAAGGTGGAAGCTACATCTTTACCAAGGAGAGAGACAAGTGATCTGAGAAACCAGTCAAGACACTGTTGTTTGGTGGTTTCGGCTTTGCAAAAACTGCGTCGTCGATGCCACTCGTGAATGTGATCAACAATATGTGTGGCTGAGGTTTGTTTAAAATTAGAGAGTAGTTCAAGACCATTGTCATGGTGGATTGGTAATTGGAAGAAGGTCAAAAATTCTTTGGCCAAGGACTCAAAGGTCACATGGGACCCCAACTTTTCATTTACATACCATTTGGCTGATGGGCCAGTGAGTGTGCGTTGAAACAATCGTAGTCGGATGGAATCATCTATAATGTTGTTGGAAGAGCACCATAGGTGGAAAGTCATGGCATGGTTGGCAGGGTCATCCCCTACCTTTCCTTCAAACTTGGGGATATTTGAAGGTAGTTTGGTAGGCATTATAGGCCATGTAGGGTCATGCAATATAGGGTCATTTGTGAGTTTGATTAGATACGGTATGTTAAGAGAGGCCAAATATGGAATCTGGAGTGGTGGCGGAGGATTAGTTCCAACGATGGTGTGAGTGTTCTGTGAACCTGAACCTTGAGGGGGGCTAGGTGGGTTGGTACTTCCCCCTTGAGAGAAAGTTGCCCCCCTGCTTCTGTGTAAAGGAGAGAAAGTGGACGGTGGCCCTTGGGAAGTGGATCCAAGTAAGGTGGAACCAAGCAAAGTTGATCCTAAGACAGTGGCACTCACAGGAGTGTGAGAAGGTGGTGCTGATGAGTTGGAAAGACTAGTAACTCCCCCTAAAATAGGAGGGAGGTTTAGCAAGCATCTGGAATGACGGGGGTTCGGTGGGTTCCCTATGATGTCCGACTAGCTAAGTGTATGTGTGCGAATTGTGGTGAGAGTAATAAATAAACAAAAGCCTTTGTTGCAATTTTTGAACTTTACATGATATATATCTAAATCAAATGTAATTATAAGTGCATCATAAAGTATTTTTAAAAAGAACCATATATGTGAATAAGTGGGTTTTGTCCGCATGGGGGATCAAAGAAAACAAATGCTCGTTTCCTAAAAGACGTAACGTCCTTCCTCTCAAATAGCATTGGACCTTCCAATAGTACTCAATAGTGGGGTATGTAGTCACTGGAAGAGAAACTAATGAAGGATGAAGTAATCAGTTATAATGAGGGGTAAAGGGGGCATATCCCAAAAGAGTTGGTGATATTTCCCAATAGCCACACAAAATCTGATCAAGGTGCAATTGCAGCCCACAATTTCCACCTGGGTAGATGTCCTAAAATTTGGTCACTAGGTACCTCGGTCAAAGTGCAACATTTAGATTTTCGGCCTAAGAAATGGGTCACGGGCTGGATCCCATCCAAGAGGTGGGTGCCCCAAGGGGGGACACATAGAACAATCGGACCTCGGCCTTCAACCCTTCACGGGTATCTCCCCGCCTTATGGTGTTAGGAACACTTGACTTGGAGGATTTACAGTTCCCTATTTGGCAACTTCTATTGTTTTGACAATGTGAGAACCAGATAATGGGTAGTGATTTGGATGCCTATCCTTAAAATCCTACCTAGAATAAAAAGTTTCTTTTGGCACCTTTTGTGGAGGAAAACTTAGTGAGCTTTTACGAAAATTTTAGATGTGGTTTGTTTGAGAGATTGGGGGTGTGAGCTAATCTCGTTGAAATTAAATGGGAGTGGATAGTTTCGTCAAGAAAATGGGTGGGGTGTTTTGGAATCCTTTTGGAGGAGACTTACTTTGACCTCCATGTTTCGAGATGAAAACTATGTGAGTGATAAGTGACTTTTGTGTGTGAATGAGTCAAAAGTGTGGCAATGTTTTAATGAATTAGGTGTCACATTGTTGCATGTGGACTTCGCTTGGTCCTTACAAGTGTTGATTACCTAATTAACTAAATGTCTTTGGTACAACCTTGCGTAATTCAAAAGTCCCTAGGAAACTAGCACGTGGACATGTGGGTCCTTTACTATTCCTTTAACTCCCTATTATGATTTAATATAAGAAATCTTTGAAACTATCCTAGATTGTGATCATGTGGGCACGTATGGGCCCATTACAAAACCTTTAAACTTCCCTAGTGATTTAACCTAAGAAAGTAAATTTCAACACTATCTTATCTTTGTAGCATGTGGGCATGTATGGGCTCATTACAATCTTGAGATGTGTTTGAAAAATAAACTAAGAGGAGTCTCGAGGGAGTTGTTGTCCTCTCCTAAAGGTTTTATTATTTTTAAGGGAGATGAAATTGTCCTACAACCTTTTTCTGATTCTCAAGGTCACTTTGAAGCATGAGAGAAGAGCATACTAAACGATTGTTAACCAACTTCTGGTCCCAATGCAATTTTTATGTGATTACAAATGATTCCAACTTATACTTTTAGTCAAAGCAATCCATCCATGTGGAAAAATGAAAGAAAAAGAGGAAATAATGATTTTAAACCCCCTAAGTGCCTATGTGTTTTGACTAATCCCTTTATATGGAGAGGGAACTAAGTGTGGTACAGATTACAACATGCATGGAATCATTTTTAAGAAGGCTAGGGGCCTTCCCCAAATCACAAAAAAGCTTACAATGTGTATTTTTATGCACAAGTACATAGGTCTCAAAGTAGACAGAGGCACACTGAGTGCCTATGCGCAAACTGAAACAAAATTTTGGGCGTAGGTGCGCAAAACAACACAGTAATTTTGGTGCACGTGCGCACAATGCACGATTGTGGGCCAATAAACCCGCACACACCTGACACACGATCGTGAAGAAAATTCTGGATGGAATTCCCTCAATTCAGCTTTGAATTGGATGTTTTTCAGATCGGCTTGGGCCGGTTAAGGTACCTGTAGGTTAAATAAACCAAAAGAAGAGCTAGAAAAACCCAAATGGGGTAATAAATTGATACCTTTCCCCAGTGGATTCGTCAATCTGTTGCGCCTCTTTTGTCACCTAAATGAGCAAAATAGAGGTGCTTACAAGCTTAGTTGGGTTAGCTAAGCAAGACATCAGTAAAGGAAAGGGTTAGAAAAATAAACATAAAAAACTAATCTAAGAATCAAGCTAAGAAATGAAAGAACAACTAAACTATTGAGCATAAGGACATAAGAACAAAAAACCAATAAGACTCATGTCACCAATGGAAAGGATTATATTAGTGAAAAGAAAACACCAAGAAGAAAGAGGACTTTGGGTCCCTTCTTCCTCCAAGGGAGGGCTCTTGGACCCCCACAACTAAACTCTTCTTACAACTTTGAAAGAAATGGTGAAAGAATCCCAAGCTAATCCGCTCAAGAGGTGAGATGGATTGCCCAAATGTAATGATGCTAGTATGCTCTTGATGAGAAAAGAGGATTCCCCAAGAGAATAGTAGTAGCATAACCTTGCAAATGAATTCCTTGAAAATGTAGTGCACCCATGGCTTTGTTTTATAGCATCACTTTGAGGTATTGTGCAACCAGCTTTTAGTGTGAAAAGGGGTTGTTTAGAGCATTTTTAGGTCTTTAACCAGCCACCCAGTTGGATCCAGCCGAGATTTGGATGTCAAATCAACTTGGAAGATGAACCAAAAGTGGGTGGGAGGCTGACCAATCTCATAAATGTATCGTTCTCAGGTGTGCATGGCTTTTAGTGACCACAGTCATGCATCATGCGCATGTTCTCTTTTCGTGCATTTCTAGATGGCGCATGTGCATGCGCGCCCTGTGTAGTCATAGCGCACCTTAATTTTATTAGTGGTTGTATAGTTTTGGACCTTTTGGAAATGATTTTGTGGTAATTTTGGTCCATGGGTGACCTCATAATTGTTTGAAGATGTTGGATTCGTATAACCATTTGCGGACGAATTTTCAGTGATAACACCCTATTTCTGCAGACCATTCTTAAACCTTGACACCATTATGAGAGTCTGTTTTTACGTAACAATGTAAGCATCATGGTTATTGAATTCCAGTGGGATTGTTCCATACTTCATCAAAATCTAGGATTGGATAATGATAAGTTTCTAGTAGAAGTCATGTTGGGTTTCCTGTTGACATCTTTATGTCAGATTCTAGTGAGTCATTCTATATCGGTTTTGAAAAGTTCATCACTGACAATATGCACCAACAACTGGTAAATTTCAATTCACTGAGACACTTTAGGTACTACACACACTTGCTGAGAATGTTCTTGGAATCGAATAAGAACGAATTCCCTGAAGCCACATTCATATTGACTTAATGCAAAAGGATAACCATGCTTATTTTCATAAACAAGATCATGTCCAGGTTTTATAGTCTCATCTTCGGCATGGACCTACCAAGGGTTTTGGAAGAAATGAAAATCTCTTTGCAACCCAATCCATCGAACAGGGTGGGAGATTGGATGTTCTTCGTACATTATACTGTAATTTGGGTATATTGTTATCAAGAAGGACCTTACCTTTTGCATGTCTTCCTGACTCCCGGAGTCTTTTCCCTAGATTTCATCAGACAAACAATTATTTTAGAGACATATCATTTTATGAAAATGCACAAGGCATCTAACTTAAAAATTTCCTTGCATAATAAGGCCCTTTGTGGTAAAGACCATGTCCTATTTGCCTCAGATCCAAGCCAAACTTAGTGGATTCGAGTTTACACTGTTACAAGGGAGGAAATATGAGTCGCATGAACATGATCATGTTGAAGGATTTGATAAACTGGCTAATCGAGAAACCTGTGCAGATATGGAAGTCACTTTGAAACTTGATCAGACACAACAAATAGAGTCTTCCCCTTAGTAGATCCAGACATAGAAAACTTCCCCAAGGTTGATTGTTAAATCTCCAAAGATGAGTGTTTATAACAAGAGGAGCAGTTCAGAGGCACTGGATGCCAGTAGTCAGTAAAATATTCTCAAGAAAATGAAAATCACACCATCCTCTGAGATAGTGGACCTGGAAGAAGAAGAACCTAAAGATAAAACAAGCATGGAGATGGTGGAAAGTGTAACCAAGAACGAAGAGTTTGGTACATGAATCATGCCACAAAGTGAAAGTAGTTGAAGGGTTTTCAGTAGCAAGAAACATGTATTTAGCAAGACACCTGGGGAAATCTACCAATCCAAATAAGACTTAATGTATGTTGTGAAGGGAAGTATGGCCAATAGTGAAATAAAAGACTTTTTTCCCGAGGTAGAGAAGGTCTACCAGCATAACGCTTCCATGTTTTCATTCAGGGATGTGGAAAGAAATACATTTAACATAGCAAAGGCAGATGATGATTAAGTGTCTGAAATAAAGATGCGTTATGAAAATATCGATGCCCCAAATGAAGTAAAGTTCCACAAGGATGTCAGTGACATGCTATATTCATACTACCTGAGTTTGAGTCTGAGGGTTTCAATATTGACAACACATGCACTCAAATTGGATGGACAATTAAAGCAGGAGAAAGCATCCAACAAATCCTGGATGACACAAGTCAAAAGATTGGAATCTGAAGGCCCTCAAGGGGTAAAGGATTCTTTAGATGAGAAAGAGAAGATGATCCAAAGCCTACAGAAGAAGTTGAATATTTCCTCCATAGAACATCCATAGACAATAGAACTAGCTACTCTAGAGCAAGAAAAGGAGACATTCATACAAGAAGTACTAAATTACAAAGCTAAAGTGTTGTAGCTAGAAAAAGAGAAAGATAATTGGTCAGAAGGACAGATAGCAACATCAGATATGGTTGTTATTGTACCTTCTAATACAGAAGCTGGTTCAAGCACTGATGGATTGGTTCAATCTATGTCCCAAGTAAGACTAAATACAAGGGAGATCAAGAGCATTAAGGAGATCATAGAAAAGATGCAACAAGAGATGAAAAAAAAGGAAGAAAAAAAGGCCCTATTTTAAAAGGATAATCATGATCTGCAAGAGAGGGTGAACAAGTTGAAGACAAGGTTGAAGGGAAAGGTACTATCACAAGGAGCTAAACATGTAATCTGGGATGCTATTGCTATTGAAGCTGCTAAATTTAGAGTTTATCTAAATTTCATAAATGACAAAGACAACATGGCTATCACTGCCCGAAGTAGATGTACTTTTATTAATGAAACACTGGTGAAAAAACCCTTGGAATGGGACCAAAACGCTATTGATTTGTAGAATTATGTGCCCACTATCGATCTTCAGACAATTAGGGTAAAAGACAGAACTACACTGATCATTTGGGCTAGGAGAATCATCGCTAAACACAATATGCTCAAATCGGTTCAAACCAAAGTTGTGCAAATGGAACAGAGTATACAAGACTTTAGGGATACATTTGAACAATTGTTTATCAAGGGCTTCCCACCATTTTGGGATGGTAAAGGGAAATTATACAATCAAGAAGAGTACAATTCTCTTCTCACTCATTGTAGAATGGATCATTCAAGATTTGAAGGACTGGAAGAGAGCTTGAAGGGACCCATTTTGGTGGAACACTTGACCGCTGACTTTGAAATTTTGAATCAGTTCAAAATAGTGAAGGTCAGGCTACCAACTATGTATTATGCTACCTTCATTGACCTGGAGATTCTGATAAATGAAATGATGGATTAAGAGATTACTTTTGACTCACAGTGGAAGGAGATCATGTGGCTGGGCAGGACGAAATGTAGTTTTCCAGGAACCAGGAAGTAACTTCCAGGTGTCACCAAACTGGAAAATTAGACAGGAGATCTAAGTAGGACAGATGGTGCAATAGAAGTTGAGCAATCGGAGAGATCTTTCTCTAGTTTACGAAAAAAAAAAATCTTAATCATTGTAAATAGGTTCATATACCGAGACTGTCAGTTGAAATTATTATAATCAGTTTTAGAAGATGAAATGTTTCAATTTCATCCATTCTAATAAAATTGTATAAGTACTAGAAATTTTGAATGAATTAGTCTTGGCAGAAGTGCAAGGGAACCTTTTCGTTGCTTCTAAACTCTATTGTAATTTTCTGAAGCTAAATTGAATATACATGCATAAGATTTTGAAGTCTCTATGAAAAGATTCTAATGGTGGTGATATGAGTTTTGTCTTCTCTCATCGTATGTATTTCCTGTGATTCTTTATTTCCATTTTCACTATCTTCTATTTAAATTGGATAGTTAAAAGCTCAGAATTCATCTTATGATGCTCTTAGCTTAAGCAATTTAAACTATGTGAATTTCCTCTTAACTAATTCAAAATTCATTTCAGTAATGCTCTCATGCAGTGATTTGTTTTCTCTTTCTTCTTACACCCTTCTTAAACTCAATTAATAACTCAGATTCATTGCCTCATTTAGACTTTATCCTCTGGAGAGTTCTACTGGCCAATCATTTTTTTCATTCAATTTCAGAATTTTGACTCCATAGCCCTGAGTATTCCTCCCCTTCTTTGCCAACAAATTTTATAAAAACCCCCAAAACAATCTGAATCTAGCCATTGATTGCCAAAGATATATAAAGTGACATGAGAGAGTCCTCTATGAGTTGAGAAGACTAGTGCCCAGCTCTAAATTAGGTTTAAATAGTTACATATGTCGTTTGTCTATCAACCAGACAAAATTTACAGAGTGCTAACATTCTGGCACCATTTTCGGGGACGAAATTGAAAAATATTCCCTGGGAAAAATGACTTTAAATATTTAGTTTGATCCCTGAGGGTGATAGTAGATCAAATACCTTATTGGATGATATTATTTTTTCCCTAATGACTCCATTACCAAAAGACCAATTGCACCAAACAGTGTGAGATAGAAATCCTGACTCCCAAGAGAATTCACACCAGGAGAAACCCAGACCCAGAAGCTGCAATCCCTGTGTTTGACCCTGAAAAGATTGTACATAAAAGAAAAGAAATGACAGTAACCCCAGTGTTGTGTCCATACTAATATCTTTCCTTTCCCAAGGATGGAGTGATTATGATTGAATACCTTGAGTTCGATGTTAAATTTGAACAAGCCCTATTCAGAACTAAGTCTGAATCTTGTTTAAGAGAGACCATCTTTGATGAAAAGAGATTCCAATATTTGATTTTAGCCGCATCTTCCAGGCCTATAGTGATCCCTTCTCAGAACCAACAACCACTCCAACCCCTCATTACAACTATGGCAGCCATATTTCCCCCCCTCATACTGCTTTCTCAACTACATGATCTACCTCAAGATTATAACCTAAGGATCAAACTATATGATGTTGAAGGTAACATATCAGCTCAGAAGCATCTAGACTTGTTTAA
Organism: Picea engelmannii; assembly: GCA_009831015.1. Classification (NCBI taxonomy): domain Eukaryota; kingdom Viridiplantae; phylum Streptophyta; class Pinopsida; order Pinales; family Pinaceae; genus Picea; species Picea engelmannii. The sequence continues at coordinate 304,202 of ML790645.1, read as the reverse complement.
TGATTTCATAAACTTGGAAGAGGTGGACATTAAAGATGTGAAAATGAGGTTGTTTACACAAAGTCTTGCAAGAGAAGTGAGGAAGTGGTTTAGAGCCATTCCATCAGCTAGTATTACAGATTTCGAGGTCTTTGAAACAAGATTCCTTGCAAAATGGGGAGATAAGAAAAATCCCCTTCAGTTGTTGACCCAGTACAACAACATGAAGAGATCACCCGACGAAGCAGTGCAGGAGTTTTCAGCCAAATTCATGAAGGTCTATAATGTGATTCCTACTAAGGTAAAATCCCCCCCTAAATGTGCTCAGCTCAGATATGTTGATTCTTTTGAAAGTGACTTTTCTTTATTATTAAGAGAATGAAGATCTTCCACACTGGATGATATGATGAATGATTCCATATAATTTGAAGTGAACCTAATGGATTTAGGGAAGATAAAAAAAATTCTGGCATGGACATAAATATAACTCAGGATAAAACATAGCCTTCAACATCACAAACATTAGAGGAAAGGTTTAAAGAAATGATTAGAAACATGGAGAGAATGATGGAAAGAATGGCTCTGGGTAATAGGTCTAACCCCAGAGAATAGGTTGATGGTCCACCCATAAATTTGAGGAGACCAACAATCCCACAAATTAGACAAAGAGAAAAGGAATTAGGGAAATCAGGGGAACCAAGCAAATCAAGTAGATCAGGCAAATCAAGGAAATCAAGGAAATCAGGGAGATCATCAAATAAGGCCTCCTTTTCAAAATAATTATATAGATGAAAATTATGATGGATATTTTGAAGAAAACATGAACTGTTGTGATGATAAAGAAACATAAGTGTTTTTTACTAAAGAAGAACATGACTAGTTCATGGATGCAAGTAAGATATTTTTGCAAGATGAAGAGGAAAGGTTGTCAGTAGAAATGGAATATTACCAGACATGATTGAAAAATGCCACCATGCAATTCCAAAGACAATACAACCTTTTAAATAAAAGGGTAACTCCAAACCCTCCAAAGGGAAATCATCCAAATGGAAACCCCACCAAAAAAGATCAAAGTAACATACCTTCTTCAATTCAACCCAAAAAATATGCAGCTACAAAAGACTCTATTGCAAAGGGTATTGTGGAAAAAGGAAAGCAGAAAGAAGAACCACAAAAGAAAATATTGGAGGCAAGGAAAGAAACGGTCACTAAAGAGGTAGAGAAGACTTAATCCTATTTTAATTTTGAAAGTGAGATGGCTAAGATCAAAATTTATGTACCATTTAATGAATTAATCAAGAATAATGAATATATAAATCAGATCATCAAGATGCTTAAAATGGAACAGGATATTGATACCCTGAACATACAATATGACCACCCTGCCATCTTATTTGGACCAAGAGTAGAAAAAAATGGTGATAAAAAATAAGTTCCCCCTTTCTATGTTAGCCTCAAAATCCATGATATGACTATGCACAATGCCATGTTGGATTCAGGGGCATCTCATAGTCTAATGCCGAAAGTGGTCATGGACCAATTAGGTTTGGACATCACTAGGCCCTACAAAGACTTGTTCTCTTTTGATTCCAGGAAGGTGAAATGTCTAAGTCTTATCAAATATCTGGTGGTATCTTTGGCACAAATTCCAGCAAAGAACATGGTCATGGATCTAGTAGTGGCTGACATGCCTCCCAAATTTGGCATGTTGTTTTCCAGGTCATGGGCTGCAAAATTAAAGGGAACTCTCTAGATGGACATACCATACACCATTATCCATGTCTTTGGTTAAGACATAAGATTGTACATAGAGGTTTTTCTTAAGTACATGGTCAACAACAAGTCATAGCCTAGAAATCATCCCATATACTCCATGGAAACTAAGTTGGGATCTTCTATTTTCTTCAATGACCTGTGCTGCAAAGAGGAAGAACTAGAAATTGACATGCCCAACAAAGGGAGATCTGATCAGCAGATTGAGGAAGTCTCAAAATAGAAAGACAAAGAAGATGATCAGATATGGAAGATGAATTTTGATGGAGCTATCTGCAGAGAAGGAGCATGAGATGGTGTCTAGATCAATCATCCCAAAGGAGATTAAAAATTATGTTCTTATAAGATTGTTTTTTAATGCAAGAATAACATGGCCAAATATGAAGCATTAATATTGGGGTTAAAGGTTTTGAAAGAATTGGGTGCCAAAAGAATTCTTGTACATGGATGCTTTGAGCTAATTATAAATCAAATCACAGGCATATACCAAGAAAAACACCCTAGACTAAGGGCTTATAGAAATCTGGTACTAGACCTTCTTGAGAAGTTTCTGTAATGTAATCTTTTAGCAATTCCAAGAGAACATAATGAGGTTGTTAATGCCTTGACTACTTCAGAAGCAATTTTCAAAGTTCCAATTTTCCCTGAAAAAAGATACAAGGTTCACATCAAGTACAGGCCAACAGTACTAGACAATATGAACCACAGATAAGTTTTCGAAGATGACAAACAGATAGAAAGTTTCCTCAAGATGGAGAGTGAACTTGAGAATTTTAACATTGATGATGAATACTATGACAATGAGGTGGATGAAGTTTCTTTCAAAAAGGAGGGGTATTTTGAAAATCAGATTGCAGGCAGAGATATCGTTCAACTAAAGAGAAAGATCATTCCTAAAGTTCTAGTCCCATTGGAGAAACTCTTTGATAATAATGATGTGGCCAAAAGTCCAAAGATTACAGTAAATAAAGGGGATGTAGAATATTGAAATATTGGGACCTCAGAGGATCCAAAGATCATTAAGTTGTTCAGAAAGATTAGCCCTGAAGTCAAGGAGAGGTATGTAAAATTGATGAAAGAATTCCCTGATGTTTTTTCCTAGAGCTATGATGATTTGAAATTCTATGACACAAGTATGATTCAACATGTTATCCCAATCAAAGAAGATCACAAGTCGTTCACATAGAAATTAAGAAGGATAAATCCTTTGTTGGTATCCCTAATTGAGAAAGAAGTAAATAAGCTATTTGAATCCAAAATCATAGTGTCCCTAAGATTTTCCAAATGGGTGTAAAATATGGTGCTAGTCAGAAAGAAAAGTGGAGAAATCTGGTTGTGTGTGGATTTCAAGAATCTGAACAAAGTATCTCTAAAAGACCAATACCCATTGCCTAATATGGATCATATTTTTCATAAGGTGGTGGGTTATGAGAATATGTCAATGTTAGATGGCTTCTCAGGATACAATCAGATTTTGGTGGACCCTAACGATTAGGAAAAGATGACATTTACCATGCCATGGGGAACATTTATGTACGCCAAGATGCCTTTTGGGCTTATGAATGCAGGGGTGATGTTTCAAAGAGCTATGGATATATCTTTTGCTGATGAAAAGACAAATTCATTTTTATCTACCTTGATGACATCATTGTGTATTCTTCCTCAAATGAAGAACACCTCAAGCATCTTAGCAAGGCGTTTCAAAAATGTAGAAAGTTCAGGATCTCGTTGAATCCTAAGAAGTCAAATTTCTCCATGGAAGAAAGAAAGTTGTTGGGTCACATTATTTCAAAGGAAGGGATAAAAGTAGACCCCAACAGAGTTGAGGGGATCTTAAAAATTGGTGTACCCAGAAGTAAAAAGGAGGTACAATCTTCCATGGGCAAAGTGAACTTTCTTAGAAGATTCATCCCTAATTTGGCTAAAATCATAAAAGATATTACTAACATGCTCAAGAAGGGAAATGAAATAAAGTGGATTCTTGAGGCTAGAAAATATTTTGAATACATCAAGGTGGCGTTGACCAAATTTGATGTACTGGCTAGTCCCAATTTTGAGAAAGATTTCATATTATTCTCTTTTTCCTCAGAACACACAATTGCCAATGTTTTACTCCAAAAAGATGACTAGAATTTTGAGAATCCCATAGCATATTACAACAAGACATTGAGAGATTCCCCTTTGAAGTATGGAATCATGGAGAAGAAAGCATATTCTTTAGTCAAGGAATTGAAATAATTCATGGTTTACATCCTACATTCCCATACCACTGCATATGTACCCAGCATCTCAGTGAAAGACATCTTAACCCAACCTGATCCTGAAGGAAAGAGGGGTAAATGGATAGCAGTACTATTAGAATATGACCTGGAAATCAAACCCACCAAGTTGGTCAAGGGACAGGGGTTGGAAAATCTTATGGCATAGAAAAATTATGAACTTTTATGAATAAACTTCATTTCGGAGTTGTCAGACAGTACAGGAGAAGAGGAAAAGGCGACTCCAAAAATATCCCAGAAATTTCTTAACTCTGCATGGTATGTAGATATCATCTTTGTGTTGAAAATTTTGCAGGCTTTTCCTGAATTTAGTAAAATAAAAGCCAGATTCTTGAAACTGAAGGGAAAAAAAAATGTATAGTGAATGAATCACTATATTGGAAAGATCCAGGGGGAATTTTATTGAGTTGTTCGATAGAAGGAGAAGTAGAGAAAACCATCAGAGAGTTCCATAAGGGTGACTATGGAGGTCATCATTATTGGAAGACAATTGTGCATAAAGTTTTGAGGGATGGAGTTTATTGGCCTAGAATCTTTCCCAACGTTTATAAAGAGGTTTCATAGTGCCATGAATGTCATATTTTTTATGGGAAAGGAAAATTGCAGTCTCTTCCTTTAAAAACAATTTCAATGGAAGCTCCTTTCACACAATGGGGCCTTGATTTTATAGGGGAAATACACCCACAATCTTCAGCTCAACATAAATGTATTCTGATAGCGACATATTATTTCACTAAGTGGATTGAGGCAATTCCCACTAGGTAGACGACAGATGATGTTATCATCCAATTTTTAGAAGACAATATTCTGTCTAGATTCAGATTCCCGATCAAGATTATAACAGACAATGCAACGGCTTTCAAATCTAAGAAAATGGAAAATTTTTGCAGTGATTACAGCATCACCCTTGGTCATTCTACGTCATACTACCATCAAGGAAATGGATTAGCTGAGTCTTCGAATAAAATCTTAGTCAGAATCATCAAAAAAATGCTTCAAGAAAATAAAAAGGCCTGGCACAAAAAGCTCATTCATGCGCTATGGGATGACAAAATATCCCCAAAGAGATCCATAGCCATGTCCCCTTTCTATATCGTTTATGGGACAAAATCTATTTTTCCTACTGCATTGGGATTTCCAGTAATGAAGATGTTATAGGAGTAGGAGGCGGAAATAGATGTCTATTGGAGAAGAGATGATGAGTTGATCAGTGTACATCAAACCAAGGAAAAGGATTTCTATAATGCTTAGCTGTGCCAAGAAAATATCAAAGAGGATTTCGATAGACACACCAAGGCATATGATTTCAAACTAGGAGACTTGGTACTAAAATGGGATGCCAAAAACGAAGATAAGGGAAAACACGGGAAGTTTGACCATCTTTGTCTAGGACCGTTAAAGATTGCAGCATATCATGGAGGTAATGACTACATACTACGGGGAAATAATGGAGATATCGTTGGAGGAGGGCATGTGAATGGAAAATTACTCAAGCATTACACTGTTTAAACAGTCTTCACCCCTCCCATTCATTGTACATAATCATTTTTACATTTTGTTTTCGTATAAATAAGTTGGAATAAAAGAAGCATAGTTGAAGCCCAAAGTGAAGGCCCTAAGCTATGCTGAGTCGATTTTAAGTTTTTTGAATAAAGACTAGCAGATTCAGATTGCACGAATAAATCACAGCCCAATGGATAGGCACTAGGTCTACAGCTCTTTGCTACCTCGTAGGGAGGATACCATCCCCATTTGGAGCCTATGTTATCACCATAATAATTTTGTATGGAATGCAAGTTTCAGATTTAGCAGAGGGATAAAGTAGTGTGAAGATGCGGCTTGATTTGGAGGACCAGGTGCAGAAGTTGATGAGGCCCGGTGGACCATAGATATTGAAGCATCCCAGATCGAGGGCCAGGACACATATCGGGCGATGAAGTAGCACGAAAGATAATTGTTCGAGGACGGGCCGGGGAAAATACCATGGTTTCATTTCATGGACACATGGTGTCATCAAAGGCATATCAGGGTGAAAAGTGTCCTACCCAAAACCATTTTTCCCTACCCCCGATATCAAAAAGCGCATATAAAAGGAGGGCCCCAATCATTATTTTATGATATTTCAAAGCGTTCAAACATTAGAAAATTGGTGCAAATGCTCCATTCGAAACTGTAGCTCAACAGTGAACCATGTTCGAGCATTCTCCACCGATTCATAGGTATTTTTCATTATGGCCACAAAACCTGTCGTTTTATCCATAACAGAGAAATACCTTGCCTCTAAATAAGAAGCCCTAATTAACAGGGACTCAGATGTATTTGAAACAAAAATAATAGTCTCACCCATTTCCATGTCCAAATCCAATTTTCTAGAGAATGTTGGAAAACAGATACCCTTCCTCGAAGCGGCCTAAGACTCCATTACCCCTTATGCCATAGAATTCATTTTCCCTTTTCCAGTGTTCATAAGCTGGTGAGAAAAACAGTATTCACAGTAAGAAAAGTTCATCTTGAATAAGTTAGGGTCAGAGGTCTTATGAGAAATATATAGCTCGCCAATATGACACACCCCCAGTATATGAGATTCTTCCCCCACAGCGTCAGAGCCCTTAGAGGAAGAGAAAATGATCACAGTCTATAGAGAATGTCCCTCCGAAGTAAAAACCCTATTTTTGTAGACCATTTTTAAGATAAAAATGGTTGTGATCCCATAAATAACAACTATCCATATAAGATAAAGTGGTTGTCATCCCATAAATAACAAATATCCATATACTGATCATAAAAATCATCCTTAAATCATATCAACCACAAATTTATTAAGTATGTTCTCATGTTATTTAATTTCATATGGTATCCATAGTATATCTCTCTTGTTGTGCAAGTCTAATCTCTTGAAGATGTCAACAACTATCCTTGATGGCTTTAATCTCCTATAGAACTTTGTTGAGGCCCATGTGTATACTAGAGATAATATCCATTGGAACCAAATATAACATACCAAAAGAAATATATGAAAATCCTCTAACCAATGGCATTGATATGGTAAAAATCTGAGAAACTTGTCAAAATTTAGGAGCTCTGCAATCTCGTCGCCATCAGGAAAAAACCTAGAGAAATTGTTGATTTTAAATCAATGATATATTCACTTTAGGAGCTCCAATTTAGATGATTTTGTTTTTGAAATTGGATAATTTTGAAATAGGAACTCATATATGCAATTGTTTTGGGATAATTTGCATCAATTGCTACAAAATCTAGAAAAAGCATGCAATCATCTACTGAAAATCATGAAAAACTATTGATTTTAAATCAGTGATATCTTGGTCTCATGAACTCTGATATAGAAAAAAATTATTTGAATTTTGTTTTTTTTCTGGGAGGAAATTATATCTAGAACCGATTTCATGAAATTCTGCAAAAAAATCTACAAGAACTGTCCAAAGTGTCATGGTCGTCTTTTTCTTCATCTTTTGAAACCCTCAAAAACAAATTGACTCTTCTTTTGTGACTGAAAAAAGTGACCTGATACCACTTATTAATTCCCAAATATCTGAATAAAAAATCACATACAGTAGATCCAAGATAATATAGGAAAATACACACTTTATAATATGAAAACCTTTGAGGTAGGAAAACACCTTACAAAATATCCTTTTAAGGAAGGGATCCACTCCTAATAACTTGCCTCTTCGAGGGGGAAACCTCCTAAAGAGATATGCTCCAAATATAATACTTTTCAACATTCCCGTTATATTTCTCATACCTCTTTATATAGTTATACCTACAACCTAAGAACATTCCATAGGAGGAATCTTCTAGAAGCAGAACCTTCTAGTAAGACATCTTACATATATTGTGTTCACACTAGGCCTTATTTCTTAAAACTGACCTCCATACAAAACAATACATATCTACTATTATTCCACTTGGGTACCTCCCTAGGTCCTAGATATTATCCCCCTCGTTACACTAAAGTAATGAAATGCCTTGAAATCATGATGGAATCCTCAACTGACCAAGATTATATATGGGATGGTTTGTGTGAAATCCCACATGTCCCTAGAATTAGTGCAAGGTGGAGAAACAAAGGTTCCCTGTAGATTAATAGAATGTCCGATAATCAAATGATGTATAAACTTTAGTGGATATTCAACTCGAATAAATTATCATAATCTATCTTATATTTTCTAAAAAACATTATTATCAGTTTTATTTATTTGGATCTTAGATTTATTATCACTTTCTTATTACTAAAATTCATGAAATAATTGAAACATGAAAAAATCAAGACTATGTAAATGAACACACCATCAACACAAATTAACAAAATATGTATACTAGTAAACCCAATATGGGAGAAAACCTATCTATAAGGTGAGGGGTGTTCTCTTCTCTCTTTTATTCAATAATGAAATGAAAATACAAAGAAAGAGACACTCATTATGGAGTTTCCTTTGACACTATAGCCTGAATGGATGCTACATAATCATGTTCCTCTTTTTTTATGCTCTCAAATATGACCTCTAGATGATCTACTCAATTATTAAACACATGCAATGCTAAAGGAATGGAAACTCCTCTCCTCCTGGCAGCTTAGTATTTAACATAGACTATTAGTCATTTAGGCTTAAGGTTTTTGCATGCCTTAAACCTCAATTAGTAAAAAGGTTTTGGAACTTCTAGAATATCCTTGAAATTCCCACATGACTATCCCCGCATGTGTTATTAGTTTAGGTTGATGTGGCAACTACTCGATACCATGGTGGTGAACAATATAGGTCAACTTGAGAGAGCCATAACTTCTGCATACAAGCTCTTATTGAGGTTATTTTCACATTGTTGGAAAGGTCTCAATGTGTATAGTATCATTGAGGGGATAAGAGCTATGATAACAAATTTTTTACCCCAAGAAGTTCCATTTGATTCCTTAAAATGCATGTGGAAGGTTCCAAACCCCAAATATCAAAAATAGAACATGATGCTAAAATGTGCCCTACAAGATAATTCCTATAATTTTTCCACCCAGAAAGTACCAAGATAGATGAAAAATTATATAATGATCCAATATGAATCATACCTTCCCATTTTGGGATTATTTTTTTCCCCAAAATATTTTACTGAATGAGGCGAGGCAATTTCTCCTCTACCTTCTCCCTGAGGTACCTTTTTTTCTTCCTTTCAACCTGATGTATTAAAGGTCATGTTACCCATATCTAGTAGTTTTGTATATCTTCCACCAAAAATTAATATTTTTCCAACTATACCCGAGCTTGTAGCACTAAGTCATCTATGGTAGTAGGACTTACTCCTCATTTTCCTAATCCAACATGGAAGACTCACAAAGTTTCATATTCTCCACATTCACTACTGAGTAAATGTGCATATATGGAGGTAGACTGAGTCTATAGGAATTATCACCCACCTTCTCCAATACCTCAAAATGACCATATTTTATAGTATTTATCTTCTTACTAGGACCCTATGGTTATTGAAACACCTCTTTGAAATCCTCATCTTCTATGTATTCTTCTTTGTATTCATCATGGGTAAAAGGATTCTTGACATGGATAAGAGTTCCCAAAGATATAATCTTGGATGTGGGTGGTCTTGAAAGCATGTTTGCCAATTTATTATCTCTACCCTTATTATATTTGATGACTATATGAAATTGTTGCAAAAAACACATCCACTTATAATGTCTAGTTTTTTTTAGCTTACTCTGGGCTTGCAAATACTATAGTGGCTGGTGATCATTGTGGATAATGGTTTCCCTTCTGATTGTATAGTTCTTCCATTTCTTAATATATTGAACCAAGGAACAGAGTTCTTTATCATATGTGGGGTACTTTATAACTCCCCCATTAAACATTTAAGGATGATAGCATATTCGCTTTCATCATTGCATAAATACTACTCACATATCATATCCACATGCATTTGTCTCCAATTTGAGGGGCTTTTGCAAGTTAGGAAATGCAAGAACTGGTTTTTCACTGATCTTCTATTTAATCTTATTGAAAGTCTTATGTTTATTCTTTCCCAACTACAAACTCTTACCACTGGATGTTATGGCATGGAGTGGCTCAACTACTACATAAAAGGATGATATGAAATTATGTAGGTAATACCCCAACAAATATCATAACTTTTGTGACATTAGTAGGAATTGGCCACTTGATGATGGAATCCATCATTGCGAGATCTATCTTGAGTTCCCTCCACCGATCATGTATTCTAAATACACCAATGACTACTGAGAAAACTCTCATTTCTTAAGGTTAACTAGCAACTGATTCTTTTTCAGAGTTTCTAACACCTACATAAGACATCATATGTCCTCTCCCTAGGAAACGTTATAAACCAATATGCCATCCAAATACACTATTACAAATGAATCTGAATAGAAATGAAATACATCATTCATCAATTGCATAAATGTAGTTGGTGCATTACATAAACCAAAAGGCATGACCAAGCATTCAACCATACATTTCCTTGTCTTGAAGGAATTATTCCAAGTGTCTTCTTATTTAACATGTACCTAGTGGTATCCCCCTTTGAGATCCAACTTAGTGAAGTAATTGGTATGCTAAAGGTCTAAAAAATCATTGATCCTAGGAAAAAGGTATCGATTCTTATGCGTGATCTTAATCAAATCTCTATAATCGATACACATTTTCCATGTCCCATCCTTCTTGGGTACTATTATGAAAGGTAACCCAAAAGGTGAGGTGCTTGGTCAAATTACTCCCTACTACAATAGTTTGTGCAACTATTTCTTCACTTGATATACTTCCATAATTTATTGTCTATACAACCAAATATTTTGTAATGGGGAGTCAGGAAACAACTATATCTCATTTTTAGGTGGCATTCCTTTAGTCTCTTGGAACACTCCTTTGTACATCTGTAACAACCCCCCCAACTATTGTTTTTTCTTTTTGGTACATCCCTATAGGGATTCCTTTACTCTTATTGATTCCTCCCCTAGTTGATTCTCTCTTATGAAAAGAAATACATATCTCTTATTATAACTAATCAAGATTTTGGCTTGATTGGAACTTACCAAAGAGATATTTGATTTTCCTTTGTGTGTGTTGATGATGTAAGACTTCCCATCCTTTATAAAGTGGTGCTGGTTTTTTCTCTGCATGAAGATCGTATCCCTTATATACATGTAGGGGATTCAAAACACTACACCACACACATCAAGGGGTACAACATATAATTCCACTTCATCAATAAAATCTACACTTATATTAAACTTGATCTTACAATTCTCAGTGACTTTGATCTCGACATGCTTATTCACCCATCCCAATGGATATGGGCTTAGATGATCACAAACCTCCGACCCAATCTTTTTGAACAAATCATTTTCTATGAGATTGGATTATGGACAAGAATCAAATAGAACATATACCTTGTTCTTTGTGACCTAGATATTAATGTGGAAGAATTTAGTCATCTCCTTCTCTTCCTTCTGATGAAGGATAGTTAGATTCACCTCCTTCTTCACTGAAGTGCATAAAATATTCTCATTCACATTTGATCTTCTCTCTACCTGATTTCCTAAATCCATACCCAACACATTCTTCATCTTCGAGTTGCCATCCTTATTATGGTTATTTGTATTTATCTCTCGATGTAGCTTCCAACACTTATCTTCTATGTGACCATCAATATTTCAATGGTTGTAGTGGTTGTTTGGATCCTTGCATTGATGTGCAATATATTTCATTTCATTTTATTTTCCTTTCCACTTATTCTTCCCATCCTTGGAATAATCTTGGTGGTTTTCTATTTAGAACCAATTCGTTTTCATTTCCTATGGACTATGTTCGCTAAATATTGTGCTTGCATGTAGTCCTCATCGAAAATAATTAGTTTGAAGAGAATCCCTTTGTAATATTCCTGATATAAAATAGTATGTAGAACATAAATAATTAGATAGAAATGGAAGATAACAATGATATAACCAGAAAAAACACCACAATAACACCATAATAATACTGGAATAACACCAGAAAGAGGACTTTGATTACTGAGAGAAATGTTCACTTACCTCTTTGAGGGGGAAACCTCCAACATAGTAGAGATCTATTACAATACTATCCAATACAAAACTTCTCATACCCTCTACTCCTATTTATAATAAATATGTCTATCCAAAAGAACAATCTAGAGGAAGATCCTTCTAGAAGCAGAAGCTTCTATTTGGTCTTATTACATTTGACTTATTCTTCCTTATTGCCAGGCCTTATTAATATTGACCTTTATTACATGGAAATATATTACTCTACCTACATGAGGGGTTAGGTCCCTAACATGTCCTCCCCTTTAAAAACAACCTTGTTCTCATGCTGGTCCAAAACTGCTTGTGGTTGTAGCCAAATGGAGCATTCTTCATCCAACTCGGGAAGGTTGGTTTGACTTTGGAACTTAGTTCCAATCACCTTATTTAAGTAAGAAACATGAAAAATAGGATGGATATTAGAATGACTAGGAAAATATAACTGATAGGACACCTATCCCACATGTTAGAGAATGGGGGGCCAGTTTCTGAAAATGGTCATCCCTGACAAAATTTTTCTTAAAAGGTTGCAATCGAAGAAATACTTGGTCCCTTCTGCAAATTGATGTTCATAGCGACCTAGATCTTCTTGTTTCTTCATGCGATTCTGAGCCATGACCAAATTCTCTTTGAGGGTACGGAGAATAGCCTCTCGAACTGTAAGCATGTGGTCAATCGCTTGGACCTTCAAGACACCTGGAAATTATGAGAGAACTGAAGGTGGATTTTTTCCATATAAAACTTCAAAAGGACTCGTGCAGGTAGTTGTATGGTAAGATGTGTTGTACCACCATTCAACTAGTGGTAACCATTGAGCCCATTGATTTTACTTTTTTTATGAAAAACACCTCAAATATGTTTCCAAACACTTGTTGACAACTTCAGTTTGACCATCGGTATGGGGATGATAATATGTGTTGAGATGCAATTGGGTGCCTTGAATCTTGAACAGTTCTTGCCAAAAATTATTGGTGAAAGTTGGGTCACAATCAGAAACAATAGAATTAGGCATGCCATGAAGCTTGAAGACCTAATCCATGAATATTTGAGCCATAGTGAAAGCTATAAATGGGTCTTGAAGAGAACATAAATGAGCATACATGGAAAGAGGATCAACTACCACCATGATGACTGATTTATTGCTCGATTTAGGTAATCCTACAATAAAATACATAGATATATCCCTCCAAATAGAAGGTGGAATTGGAAGAGGTTGTAGTATGCCAGGATATTTGAATGTTTCATCCTTGTTTCATTGACAAACATCACATTCTGCCACAAAATTGTGAACGTCATGTTTCATACCATCCCAGAAAAAAGAATGTTTGACCTGATCATATGTTTTGGTAAACCTTGAGTGCCCAGCGGTGGGTGTAGAATGAAGCTCAGAATGTAACATGGATTTAAGTTTTGACTATTTACTTAAATACAAATGGCCTTTGTATCGAATCTCATCATTGAGCCAAGAGTACCTTGGGGAAACTAGAGAATTGGCCTACAATGGTTGTATCAGATGCAAACTTTTGTGATCGTGTAGCCATTCCTGGAGAACAACGTGGAGCCAATATGGTACACTAAAGGAGAGAGAAAAAAGGACCCTTCATCTTCATATTTTATGGAAAGTGCACCAACAACCACATTTTCTTTTCCTTTCTTGTAAATGATCTCATAATCATATCCAAAGAGCTTAGTCACCCATTTTTTTTCTCTAGAGAGGAAAGACGTTGTTCCAGAAAATACTTGAGGCTTTGATGATCTATCCTAATTTGGAAGTGTTTCCTCAATAGATAAGGGTGCCAAAGATCCACGACATGCAAAATAGCCAACATTTCCTTTTCATAGATTCATTTTCCCAAATTTCACTCTGACAGTTGTTTGTCTGTAAAGGCCAAAGGTTGGGCCTCTTGCATAAGGACTTCTCCAATTCCTTTCCTGGAAGCATCACATTCCACGACAAAGGTCTTTGTGAAATTAGGAAGGGACAGGACTAGAGTGGTGCACATGGCCATCTTCAAGGTTTGAAAATCCTGAGCAACTACTAGAGTCCAAGTGAAATAATTCTTTTTAAGGAGAGTAGTGAGAGGTGTCATAATATTTCCATAATTCTTAACAAAATTGCAATAATAACCTGTTAAACCCAGAAATCCACACAAGATTTTGAGAGTCTTTGGGTGAGGCCAATCTTGCATAGCTTCAATCTTTTTAGGATCCATCCTGACACTAGCCTTGCCAACAAGATGACCCAAGTACTCGACTTTTGAAGTGCCAAAAGAACATATAGATTGTTTGAGGAAAAGTTGGTGTTGAGAGAGTAGATGGAGAACTCGATCCACATCAGTAAGATGGGTTGTCTAGGTCTTAATATAGATGAGGATATAATCAAATAAAACTAAGAAAAAATGACCGAGAAAAGGAAAAAAGACACGATTCATGAGGCTTTGGAAAGTGGAGGGAGCATTAGACAAACCAAAGGGCATGACCAAAAACTTATTGTGGCCCTCATGAGTTCTAAATGAATTCTTAGGAATGTCTACCTTATTCATACGTATATGGTGGTAGCCATAACGAAGATCAAGTTTAGTGAAGAACTGGGCACCACTCAATTCATCCAAGAGGATTTCAATGACATAAATGGGAAATTTGTCTTTAATCATGAGTTTGTCGAGGGCACGAAAGTCAACACACATGTTCCAAGAACCTTATTTCTTAAGGACCATGACCACATGATAAGATTAGGGGCTCGTACTAGGGCGGATAACACCTACATTGAAAAATTCTTGAACAAATTTTTTAATTTCATTTTTTTGGGAAAAAGGATGACAATAGGGACAGATATTGGGAGGAAGGATTCCAGGAACAAGGGGAATGGAATGATCATGAACACCACGAGAAGGAGGGAGGCCTCAGGGAGTGGAAAAAACCAGTTTATGTTTAGAGAGGATGGATTGGAGGTCCTGTAGCACAGAGGGTGTATCAGTGGCTTGAATGGCATGGAGTTGTGCAATATTTCCAGAAAGACCTTTTTTGAGCATATTTTCCATGCAATGGGAAATGATGACCTTGTGGGAACTGACGATGATGCCTTGGAAATTATATTTTTGGCCCTCCTAGTCGAATTGCATGGTTAATTCCTTAAAATCCATGAGAATGGGAGCCAAAGTCCTTATCCCTTCTGCAGCCAAAAAAATGTCACAACCACCCATTTCGATAGAAAACATATGATATTTCTTATGGTATTGACCAAATTGTAGACACACATTTTCACAACGCCCTCCACATTTCATGGACCCGCCATTGGCAATCCTGATTTGAAAATTATTGACAACACATATATAGCAATTAGTTTCTTGGGAAATGTGGTCATGAATAAAATTATGGGTGATTCCACTATCAACCAGAATGATGACCTTTCTATGCTTTAATGTAACCAATTATGTTGAGGGTTTCGGGAGAAGAGAAGCTCGTGAGAGCATTGAGGGAAATGATCAGTTCTACATTGGGAGGGTCTGAGGGAGGGGTCATGTCAGTGGGTTCAGGTGAGACGGCCACAAGGGGAGCCTCAACATTGTATTTTGGAACATCCTCCGAGATGGTCATAAAAATGTTTTTTTCCTTACACCCGTGCCCAAGAAAATATTTTTCATCACAATTACAAAAAATCCTTTGAGTTGGCATTCAACAATTTCTTTCCCAGTCAATTTTTGTATCTTTATTGGAGTAGAAGGAGTGGGAGTGACTGGTTTAGTGCGAGGAATAAAGTAGGGTTTTTTGTTTTGAGAAGAGACAACATTTTGTGCTTCCTTATCTCTTTTAGTAGCATCCACCCAACTCTAAGGTTGAACCATGAGGACATGGGCACAAATCTCATCCTTGAGGCCACTGATAAAACATTCTGAGAAAAAAACATAAGAAATTCCCCCTGTACAGAAAGCCAATTGCTCAAAAGAGGTTATAAAGTCTTCCACTATGCCAGGTTGTTTCAACTTTTTCAAATGGCCTAAATGGTTGGTGTCAATCTCAAAGAATTCGTAAATATCTGCCACAAAGTGTGTCCAAGACACATACCCTCGGCATGATTTTTTTTCTCCATTGCCATTGTTGCCAATGTTCTTGATCTAGATGGAGAACACCATAGCGGTGTTGGCCAACTCATATTTAATTCCATACAAAGAGAAATAATGTTCCATTTGAGTTACCCAACCAGTGGGATCCGAGCCATAAAATTTGGTCATATCCACACCCGGAAGGTGTAGGTCACACTAAAAGTGATGGGGCTGGAAATTCTCGAAATCAAAGGAAGTTTCACCTTCAGTTTGCAAAGGTGGGTTAGATGAAGGAAGATCTATAGGGATATGCAGCTTCGCACAAATCATCGTGGTGAAGGAGACAAACTGGATATTGAAGGATTCAAGATGGATAGTGAGGTCTTGTTTGAGGTCCTCTATTTTGGCATCGATGGAGGAATGCATGTTTTTATTGACGGATGGAAATATTGGAACTGAGTTGTCTCACTTCTTGTTGGGTTCCTGTGAAATTAGAGTGCAAGGAATTGAAGCAATATTCCAAGTCTTGGCTGTGAGTGTGGGCCATGATGAAGAGAGAACACAAAAAAGGGGTGGGTGGGACCACATAGAAAATGGGTTATGGGTGAAGTGTATCACAACTATCAGGGCGACGAGTGGAATCCAATGGGGTAAATCCCAAATAAGGGTGTTGGAAGGGGGTTGGGTCCACAAGAAAAAACAATTGTTGAAAAAT
>ML790645.1:239999-287236 GCA_009831015.1 Picea engelmannii | reverse complement strand
TGAGGCTCTAGAGGCCTTTTTACAATAGACGAGAATGCCAAAAGTCATAGACATCCAAAAACCTAACCCTAGGAGATGAAGCGCCAAAAGTCATGTGGACCCCGTTTGGGTAAGTTAGTACATCAACTTCCCGGGGTCGTAACGTTTGCATACGATCTCCGTTTTAGGCGTGTGATAGCTCGTTGGAAAGGTATCGTCGAGGATATTCATTTTGGGGGCTCAATGATGCCTTTGGCTATCATTGAGCACCTCGATCTCCAAAAACCTTCATTTAGGCCCTCAAAATGGCCCCGGAAGTTAAACCTGCTAAAAATAGTAAATTGCCAAAATTGCCAGAAAACTGTTTTGAGCCAGTCGGAAAAGGTGGGTGGCCACCAATATCCACCTGGATCACAAATGCAGGAGACACAGTTGTGCGACAATAGATCTTATCTATTTTGTTTTTTGTTTTTGTCCCAATGGTTAGGGTATTCAAGGGTTATACAGATAAGGTTTTTCCATGTGTTATATCTCTCTGATATACGTTTGGGGTCCAACAGTAGTACTCGACCCAATATCTTAGGGAACCAACTAAGGAGGCTAGACCATGCCCTTAGTCATACTACCCGACTACCCATGTACTAGAGAGTGTCTTCCCAAGTGATGTTCTCGGTGGAACTATAGCAGTCAATAAGCCGATCGATTTATCTATGGAGGGATTCATGAGATCTAGGTCGATCAGTGTACAAGTGTTGTCTGATGCACTACCACTCGAAGGGTTACCAGCAGGGGTTACAATGGTGGCCAACGGATGTGTGCTTAACTACCACTTGTATTTCCTGCGTGTATGAATCCCCGACTATGGTTTTATGTGCATAATGATAGATCTATGTAGCTTAAAGACATCAGAATACGTCTCCACCCTAGAAAAAAAAATTAACCCACAATTTTATGCCGAGGAAGGTTCTCTGATACCAGTTGTAATATTCCAAATATAAAATTGTACACAGAACATAAATAATTAGCTAGAAATGGAAGATAACAATGATATAACCAGAACATCACCACAATAACACCAGAATAATGCCAGAATAACACCAAAAACAACACTTTTATTACTGAGAGCAATGTTCACTTGCTTCTTCAAGGGGGAAACCTCCAATAGAGAAGATCTCTATTACAATAATATCCAAGACAAAAGTTATCATACCCTCTACTCCTATTTATACTAAATATGTCTATCCAAAAGAACAAACTACAGGAAGATCCTTCTAGAAGCGGATGCTTCTATTAGGTCTTCTTACATTTGAATTATTCTTCCTTATTGCTAGGCCTTATTAATATTGATCTTTATTACATGGAAATATATTATTCTACCTACGTGAGCGGTTAGGTCCCTAACACCCTTGATTTCAAAAATGATTGTGTAGACCTCCTAGATACTTGAGGAGTATGTCTAAGTTGTTGAAGGAGATACCCAACATGATTTTCATCTTCTTCAACTTGGTGGTATACTCTTTCACACTATGCCACTACCTCCACCTAAAGTGATGCCACTAGATCCACTAGTCCTCTACATACCCAATAATGTATAATCGAGACTTGATGAGGGTTTTAAAATATTCACACATGGTTACTAGTGCATCAATTTCCAACCTAAGTGTCTATGTGTAGCTTTTCCACTAGGTTAGTGCATGGCCCTCTAGTTTCAGTCAAGAAAATGCAATTTTTTTCTCTTCATCTATGTTATGTACATTGAGATATACTTTTAACTATTGCCACCAATGATTGAACTTAACAAAATCTATATCAGATTGACAGTTCTCAATATCCACTTTCACTTCCATTTTGAACAGAGTTTGTGAAGGTGTAATGGTACTTGAATCTGACTACTCTTTCTCAAGCTCTTTTCTCAAATCCTTTTCTAGGTCTTCACTGTCTCTTGATTTCTCATCTAATCCAAGTTCTAAGTTAGATCTAGCAACCTCCCCAAACGGTTCAAACTTGTTTTCTAGAGCTTCCATGAGGAGGGCCATGTTGCGAGAGATATCAATGACTTTCTCTTCCATCCTTTCAAATCTATATTCTGCTGCATCTCAAGGGTTTTTATTAAGATACTTATCTGGCATGGCTATTGTTTTTTGACTTCCTTGTCAAGTCAATTCCTAGATCTCACAAATCCAAAAAAAAACAAAGACAACCTGATCTGATACCAATATGATCTATAAACTTTTGTGGATATTACACTAGAACATATCATCATAATAGATCTTATATTGTTCTAAAAATATTTTATTATTAGGTTTATTTCTTTAAATCTTAGATTGATTATCACTAGATTATTGCTCAAACTAATGAAATAACTAAAATATGAAAAGGAAAGACTAAGCAAAGGAACATGTCATCCACACAAATGAACACAAGATGTATCATGGGAAGCCCAATATGGGAGAAAACCCTACTAGAAAGTGAGGCTTATGTTTTCTCTCTTTTCTTCACTAATGAAATGAAAATACAAAGAAAGAGAGACGCACTATGGAGTTTCCTTTGACATTTTGGCGTGACTGGTTCCTACAAAATTTTCTTCCTCCTCTATTATTTTCTCCAAGCACACTCCAAGATGTTTTTCTCAATTATGGAACAAGTACAATGTTGAAAGAATGGAACCTCCTCTCCTCCTAGTGGTCTAGTATTTAACATAGTGTGATATTTGTCTAGGCTTAGGGGTTTTTCATGCCTTAACCCTCAATTAGTGATAAGGTTTTGGACCTTCTCGAATATCCTTGAAAGTCCCATGTGACTAGGCCCACATGTGTGAGTAATGGACACTGACGTAACATCTACTTGATACCATAGTATTCAACAAGAAAGGTGAACTTGTAGGAAGCATAAATTTTTCATACGAGCTCTTATTGAGGTAATTTTACCATTGTTGAAGAGGTCTGAAAGTGTAGAACAAAGTTGAGGGTTGTGAGCAATGATCGCAAAGTTTTAACCCCAAAAAGTGCCATTTGATGCCCCAAAATGATTTGGAAGGTTTCAGACCCCAAATCTCGAAATTGAGAGCCACTACTAAAATGGACCTTGCAATCCAATTCCTCTATTTTTTCCACCCATAAAACACCAAGATAGATGCACAATTACATAATGATCCAATCTAGATCAACCAAATATAAACAATAAAAGGATCAACAAGCAAGTGATGCATGTGAAGAAAGAATGTTGGGATAGGGGAACAAGCAAGCTAAAATATTATGTATGAATAATTGAACCATAAGATTACAAATGAAAGCTCGACTATCATGTAAGTGATAAAATAACCAAACTATAAGAGCAAGGATAATTGAGTTCTAATTACTATGTCAGTTAAATAATAGCTCTAAGAACATGTAATAAAGCATGAGTGAATCTAACAACAATAATAACATCTCATTTGTAAAATCACTATTGTGTAGTAGTGGAAGAGAGCGATACTAGTGCTTACCTACAAAAGAGATCTAATGACTTAGGCATCCACTAATATTAACTAAATACCTAAATCACAAAGGTTATTGGTTTTCCGTGAGTGGGGTAGGATAACTACACCAAATATGACGGAAAGGAGAAAATATTGGTGGAAGGGAAAAGGCAGGAGGAAACTATAGTAGGGTGATTCTAACAAAAGTGAGAGAGGGAAGGTGACGATGCTCGCATGGCATTGGAAAATCTATGAGGTGACCTACGTTGACTAAAAGCCAATGTAAGCGAGAGCGGTGATATATAGTAATCTAGTGTCATGATAAGAATGAAGGTGACATATGATGATTGGAGTGTGAGCACTGAACATGACATGCATTGATCTAGGATTAATCTGCTAATGGAGGAACCATACAATAACCAAGGACATAATGGGAGCCTCATGCAACATACAATAAGCCAAAGAAAACGAACACAACATTGACATACAATAATCTAGGGTCATTATGAACACCAAGGTGACATACGATGACCAAAAGTTAAGGTGAGCATGTCATATGTCAACCATAGAAGAGACCAATGCAAACAATGTACTAGCAAAAATAAAAAGAGCAAAGAAAGAAACCATGCCCCCATTTATTTAGATCACAATTCCTAAATAAATATAGTTCTTAGATTATTTTCAGTAGCAATTTCATAACTACTCTAAGTGGTCAGCTAACATTGTTTAATAAAATTTAGGTCATTAGTCATGTT
Organism: Picea engelmannii; assembly: GCA_009831015.1. Taxonomy (NCBI): domain Eukaryota; kingdom Viridiplantae; phylum Streptophyta; class Pinopsida; order Pinales; family Pinaceae; genus Picea; species Picea engelmannii. Next base: position 283,045 of record ML790645.1, on the reverse strand, counting down.
GTCACATTGTTGAGTAAAGATTAGAACATCAACCATCTTTTTTTTCACTTTACTTTTTGAATTACGTTTCTTTATATTACTAGGTGACCTCTGAATTGTGTCAAGCACTCTTCCTACTCCTACGGAGCTTAATTGTAACTGCTATTTCTAAATTTAGTACTTCTATTGGGTTAAGTTTATGTCCTATTTCTATGTTGAATCAAATCCATCTATAATGGGCACATATTATTTCTACATTTTATATTTAGTTAATTTGAATCCGGTGGGTAACCGTTGTTACATCACCGGCTATCCAAACATTCATCGGCGTACCAATCCACCAAACCGTATTATCTAACCTACCCCACAGTCCGTTTAAAAGGGATTCTACACATCGGTTTTTGATAGTAAACTTCTACAGAAACCGTCTCGATGGTAACCGGAAAAATCATCTTGACGTCATAGTGATATCAGAAAACAATCACATATTTATATTGTTGTTCAGTGCGGTGCATTATTGTCTAGACTAGAGGCAGGTGACTTGTTCGAAACTCCTTGGCGGATTATTTTGTACCCGTCTTTACCTTTTGAGTTCTGGACTCGACACTCGTCATTGTGTTTGTAGTGTTCCAGAAGAAAAATAAAATTGAGTGGAGGCAAAGTTTCGGACGTTTCCAGCAGGGAAATATTATGGAGTGTAGGTAAAGTTTCGTCATGACTTTAACGTCTGTTCACATGAGAAAAACAGAAAATCATTTCAGTCAATGATGTAGTTAAAGCTCATAGACAACAGATAGCGTAGATGACCCATTCGATATATCTGTATCTGACAGAGGGGCTGGTGTCCAACAACAATGGAAACTATACCATTGGAAGTTGGTTGTTGGGCTAAACAAAATTTCCCTGGGTGATCTTTTCTCCTTGGTAAAAACGGACTGAAGAATGATGCCTGTCATATAATTTTGCGTGTAGCACGCGCGGTGAAAAGTCGTTGGTTCACGAGCGAGGGCGGTGGAATTATGTAACAGAAAATGTGGCCTTCGCGAAGAAATTTCGATACTTTCAAGGAAAACGTGAAAGGTCACAGATGACGGCGCGACCAGGAGAAAGGCTCCAATAAAATATTCGAACGGCGTGATATAAATTAAGAGTGTGCAGTGTCCACCACCGTCAGCGAATTATAAAAGTGGAGGTAGGCGCTCATCACCATATACATTTCTTCTCGCGTGGGATAAAGCTAGAACGTTCCCCACCGGCATCGAATTATAAAAGTGGAGCCAGCCTCTCATTACCATATACATTTCTTTTCTGGTTTTGTGGATTGAGGCACTCCTTTGAGATGGCCAACAAGAGTTATTCGGCAGCAAATATTACAGTGGCCGCTTTACTCTTGTTGGTTTGCCTGCGCATAACGCAGGCAGAGACAAAGGCGAAACTAGGGCGGGAGAAGATAAGCCACCTGCATTTCTATTTCCACGATTTACTGGTGGGCAAAAATGTGACAGCCGTGGAGGTGGCCTCGGCTCCTACCACCGACTCTTCCTTCACTCAGTTCGGCTTGGTGAGGGTTATGGACGACTGGTTGACGGAAGGTCCGGAGGCGACCTCCAAAATGGTGGGCAGAGCGCAGGGTATCTACGTTTCGTCCTGCCAACAGACAGTCCAGCTGCTCATGGCATCAACGTTTGTTTTCCAGAGTGGAGAGTACAATGGCAGCACCCTCGCCATGGTGGGAAAGAATGCGGTTTTTGATGAAGTGAGAGAAATGCCGATCGTGGGAGGCAGCGGGTTGTTTCGATTGGCTCGAGGCTACGCTCTCGCTCGCACTCATTTCTTCGATCTAAAGACCGGCAACGCAGTCGTGGAATACAATGTCACCGTCGTACATTACTAGCCCTTCCGTCCGCCCAGGGTATAGTTTCATTATACTATAATTTTGTAGTGATTAAATATTTAATTATGCCCATTTAACAGTTTTCTATATATACACACAAATAAAATAGAACTTTTGCTATTTATGATCGGAGCGTGACGTTATAGCGTTTTTAGTTTGCCTTCGATTTGTGGGTGATGGCCATATCTTCTTGGTTAATTTCATATTTATGTTGAGTTTAATGTGTGAATTTAAGAGTTTAATAATTTTTGTTAAATATCACATTTTATTTCCCTTTCAAATCAGGAGTTTAATAACTTTCTATTGTTATTTTTGTCATTTGGAATTAAAGACCAGGCCATCTTTAATAAATGGTAATCGGTAACTCAGTCATCCCTAGATATAAAGTGCTACATGAGCACCATATCCAATAATGTTCGCATATTAATATGTCCTCCTAGGTGGGCACCGGGTACCATATCAAACAAGGCTGTTTGGCAAAATGTATATCACGGAAATGTTGTGTGCAACATGTATATGAGTGAACATAGGGCAGAAGTAAATGAATCAAAGTAAATGACCCTTGGTAGAGAAAGCACCATATATATTTCGAAAGTATATAGCAAACATATACTTTTTGAAAGTATATAACAAACTACAAATTTTTTAAAGTGGAAGAATAAATTTGGAAATTTAAATGCATTTGCCCTATGGAATGTTGAAAGATAAAAATATATGAAAACATAAAATTAAGAGGAGAAGAAATAAAAAAAAATTAAATGCATTTGTGAACATGGGGTATAAGTAAATGACATGGACTATTGAAAGATAAAAATATATGAAGACATAAAATTAAAAGGAGAAGAAATATAAAAATTCAAACGCATTTGTGAACATGGGGTATAAGTAAATGACGCTTGCATTGTAGAGCACCATTTATTTTGAAATATATAAAAAAAAAAAGAGTTTGTAACATATAAAAAATTAAATGCATTTGTGATACAGACTGGTGTAAGATAAGAATAAAGTCTGTAACATATAATAATTTAGATGCATTTTTATTTGAAATATGTCCAAAAATAAAAGTTTGTTACATACTACTGGAAATTTTGAAATATACAAAGAAATGAAAGTTTGTTACATATAAACCAGAATTTCAATGCGTTTGTCATGTAGACTGGGATTGGGACTCTCGCTGACCATTACAGAAATATGTACAAGAAACAGTGTTGTGGAAAGAAGATAAAGTGCAATACCTGCAAAAAAAAAAAAATGGAAAGGTATAAGTGTTTGCCTATACATCTCTATTTAAGAAACTGGAGTAAGTGGGTTGATAAACAAAGTAGGATGCGATTAGTAAACTTACACTGAGGGTACATCTGAGCCCTTTGGTTATTTTCTTGCGGTCGTCGTTTCATTGATGTCACCGACGACTGCGGTTTCAAGGATGTCCTCGACGGCTGCTGGAATGCTAGCAACTGTCTATTGTCTTTTGTCGGCGGCCTGTTTCAATTGTCTTTCAAGCCATTCTTCAATGTAGCTTCTCATTGGGGCAGCGTTGATCTCATTCCAGATTTTTATGTTGAAAATATCGTTTTCTAATTCCCAAAAGTCGATAGAAAGATTACAGAGAGCCTGATGAAATTCCTCATTCTGTACTGCATATTTGACTAGCTAGTCGTGGACGTGAGTTTGATCAAATTGAGGGATGTTGTAAAACTTTTCCAGAGACAAGGCTTTAAACATAGCAACATGTTTATCAAACTTTTACCTGGTTAAGGGAAACGAGTTTGCAATTAAGTCGCGGTCTTGGAAGTCATTGGTTTTCCTGGCTAAGTCTATATTTTATAGCCTAATGAATAATTTATCTTTCTTCGATATGTCTTATTCACATGACTCAACAATGAGATGCAAGTTCTTCACTCTTTCTTTCCAACATGCATTCAATTGACCGATCCATTTTTTGGATGGAAGATCTTCTTCTCTTCTTTTTGTTTCTGTCATGTATTGTTGACAATCTTGCCAAAATGAATGATCGTTTTTAAAAGAAATTTTCTTCATCTTTTAACTCGGCTTGCAAAATCTCGAGCAAACTATGTGCCCTGGTTCCAAGGGAACTGATGGTTTGTGATCTTTTCCATGCCTCGGTAACCCGTTCCATTATTTTTTTGATATTATCCTCCACATATCCTTTACATGATGTGAGGAGGCTGGAGGATGCTTTTACATTGGGTGCAGGGGTGCCAGGCATGGCTATTGCCAAAGGATTGACAAGAAATGGCATAGGAATGAAAGCGTCTTCCAATTTCTTGACCATGTTCTTCAGTATGGCATTCTCGGTCTCCATGCTTCCAATGGAATCATGAAGTGTTTCTCCGCTGGTGGTGTGAAGTCGACATATTTGGGACGGATGCATGTTGGCAACGTGAACCTCTGAATGAGATTTTCCTTTCTTATTTTTAACATCTTTTTTCTCAATTATCAATTTTTTGGACTGGCTATCAAAAACAACGCTCTGGAACACGAAGTATTCATCTTCGTCAAAATTTTCTGTGATAGATATGTACATTGGATGGCTATGGTGGATGGCGTCTTTGGGCTGATCAAGGAAGCAGATCGTGCTATCCAGATCAGTGTCAAGTTCCATGTTCTCACTCTAAATTTATGGCTCTTTCACCTGTCCCAAATTTTTTTTTCTCTTCTTCTCTAGTGGAAGCTTGTGAGAACTATCAATTTTAGAATGAGGAGGGTCATTATCTTCTCCTCCATTTGAAGAACTCTGAGTTTTTTTGTTGTTGTGGTGGGTTGTTGGAGTGATGCTCCTAGATGTCGTACTTTTTGGAGTGGTATTTGCGGATTGAACACTCTTCTCACTGGGGCATTTCCCCTATTGTGTGTATAATTTAGTGTAGTTTTGCATTGTGTCCACGTCGTCGGCATCAGAGACAGGACCATTGTCATCACTGTCTCTGCTTTTGGGTAGGTGTTTATTTACAAAACAATCGTTGAGGCCAAGTGTTTGTAAATGTTGCTGAAAACTATTATAGGGGTCAAACCCTCTTATGATTTCAGCATATCTCAGGTTGGAGATGCTAGAATGTGCTGTGAAATCGTCAATTTTGTTGACGTTTTTCAACACTAACTCCCCTACTTTCCAAGGCAGAGGAATGAATTGTTTTTTTTTCTTCTTTTGAAACAGATGGAACCAGTAGCTGTATTGGCGTGCTACTTCTGCAACAAACATTATGTTTGTAATGTGACATGGAAGGAGAGCAGGTTATTCCATGGAGCAAAAAATTCTTATCACAGTGTAACTATCCAAAATTTCGAGTGTCCCCTTCTTGTCCAGAAAGCAAGTTTTATGTTCAAATATGCGGGGAGTATCTTCTCCTAACAACAAAAATTTGAAAACAGACAGGAAGCCATTAAAAAACTCATAAAAACAGTGGGAATCCTTTTGCTTCCACAAGGCCTGGTACCAGAATGTTATTGGGTACAATTCGCAGTTGACATTCTTGGACAGAGACTGTTGCGGAAACCGACAGTAATACGTTATTGCAAAAACTAAATAGGACGACATATAAAACTTATTTTCCCTTTTGTAGCTTGACAATTGGGAACAAATTTCATGGGAAATTAACCTGCCCCAATCAAAAATGTCTTGTTCGTTGACTGTGAAATACAAAATATAAAGAGCCATGCGGGAAACAGTTTCGGTGGACTCATGTTCAGCTATTCTTGTAAACAGCCGGGAAATTTTGCGAAATGGATTTCAAAAGGAACTAACCTGCATGCTTGTAATATCTTTAGGAACTAGAAGCGTTTTTTCCAAAAAAAGAGGCAAGAGGTCCAATCCGTTATTATGCTTTGCTAGGAACTGCTTTCAATCTTCTCCTCTGAACGTCAATGTTGGCTTCGACAATTTTAGCATCTGGCAAAAGACCTGAGGCGACAAAGAAACAAAAGAGCGGTCCTCCAGTGGAATAATTCTTTTCTCTGAAATAAATTTATCGGCGCACCAATAGACTAGGTCCTTACAGTAAAAAACCTTAGGGACACAACCTGCATGAGTAATCGCAGAGGTCCAAATTACGTTGTTCTTTGCAGTAGAGTTTGAGTAATAATAATATGCCTTGGACCACTGGAAGTTCTGGTCCTCGCGCCCAAAGATGTTGAGTGTATCTCCATAGAACTGTTGTCGAGCTGATGCCATAGGTTTATGAGAATGTTGGTTTGTTGCAGATGATGGTTTAAATGAATAGTTAGAGTGGATAATGTAACTATTCACTAAATCTTGGTTAAATTCTTATGAATGGGAAAGCTCCTCGAGCCTTTCGCTGAGTAATGACAATCTGTATGGGTATGAACTGTTAGTAATAAATCTTTTTATTTCATGTTTAGAAATGCGAAGGTGACAGGTACGACAAAGAGAAATTAAGGATTGGAGGTTTCGTGAATGTGCGAAGGCCACGACGTGCGAATGAGATTTCATGATTTTGAAATCCACACTCGGAAGGGATACTATAATCCCCCTGCAAATTTTGGTTTAATGTGCATCAATACGATATCTCCTCGAGCCTTTCGCCCATCAATGACAATTTATATAGTTTCTGCATGATGACCTGTTAGAATTAAATGCCAGCAATTCCATATTTAGAAACAAGATATGTATATATATATATATATAAACTTTTTTTTTCTTTTATTATAGACAAGTGTGAAGGTGATGGAGACGACAGAGAGCAAGGAAAGAATGGCAACCTCTGAAAAGTGGTTGAAGGAAATTCAAAAAAGGAATACGGGGATACTCAAGACAACCAAGTGTTGCACGGTCAAATTTCATGTATGGGAATTTTTTAGTGCAAAATGTGTAAAACAAAAGAGATCATGATGGGGCAGTTTAGCGGCCGGTTTGTATATTTTCGGAATTTCGACAAAGTGGCTAAGTATGTAATAGGAAAATTGTTAATTGCATGTGTAGAAATAAGATATTATATATAATTGGCAACTGCTAATTCCAAAGGGGCACGGGCACAGGAAACAATGACTACGAACTGGATATTTCTTCAACCTGCCAAACCGACGATCCGGAAAATAAATTTGAAGAAATGGCGAAGTATGGAAAGCGAACAGATGAGATTCAAAATGGGGTGACAATAGTTCCACAAAATATGCGAGGACCTGATAGTTAAATTGAATTTCTCGGAAGTTTTCAATGCAAAATGTATAGCATGGAAGAGGGAAAGTCCGACTGTCAATTTGTATAGTGAGGAACTATGGGTGGAGTTTGCAGCACACGAAAGTATAGAGGAAATACTTTGCCCTTTAATATAGCTTATGTGCCACAAATGTGGTATGGCTCGTTTTAACACTTTTCCATCGGTGAAGAAAGGCAATCATGAGCCTGTCAGCCCTGGAGATTGTCTGTCAATTTGTATATCGCGGAGCTCCGAATGTTGTTTGGAGGTCACGGAAAAGTAGAAGTGAAATGTCGACCCACCTAGTGGGCAAGTTTGCCTGTCAATTTGTATATTGCAGAACTTTAGGTGCCAGTTGTAGGACACAGAACAATAGAGGGTCAACTTAGAGAAAGGGGAAGTGGTCGTTGGAAACATGTAATCCCCCAAGTTTCACAACAAGGCTTTTTCAGGAAAAAAACGATTAAGTAACCAGGAAGAGAAACTAGAGGGAATAAAAGAGTGGGAAAATAGAAAGCCAGGAGGCAGTTTTCATAAGCGTGAGTTGGTTTCAAAGAAGCTCGATTGTTGCAAAACCATCATTTTCTACTAATTGTCAGCAAATGCATTGTTGAAGATTAGATTTTATTGCAACATGTGTGTGTGTAAATATGTTCTTCATACATTCTTCCATGACTATAAAATATTGAGTTAACTCCTCAACTTCATTTTCCACTAATTTCCAGCAAATGCTTTGTTAAAGATTAGATTTTATTGGAACGTGTGGGTGTAACAGTGTTCTTGATACATTCTTCCATGACTGCAACATATTAACCCAACTATTAAACTTCTTGCATTATGGTTTGTTAGCATTAAAACTTAATAATTGCATGTCTAGAAACAAGAATAATGATTTCACTGCAACATTGTGCATTGGTATCGTTATGTTCTATCTACATTTCGAATAGAATTTAACGTTGGTTTCAAACTGTGCAATCCATTTTTTGTTTGCATAAAAGGCGGGTGGATTGACACAGTGCATTGTCATATAATTGTTAGATGTTCCATTTTATAAAAAAATAACCCAAGTAAAGAAAATATCGAAGAAGTATGAGAGCATCGAACCATGCCACTGAGAACATGCGTTAAATCTAGAAAAGAAGCAGCAACGAAGAGTCGAAGGAAAATATTTCTTAATAGAAAATCCATTTAAAAAACAAAGAAAAACACCGAGTATTGTACATATATCCTTAGAAATTGGACCCAGTTCTTCGGGCCAAAACATTGAACGTATCTGCGACAAATACATGCATGGGATCCACAATATGCAATATCTTTTCATTTTTCTCCTCAATGAATCATCGCGTGTTGAAATTGATAGTTTTCAGAAGCTTCTGGTGAGGAAGAAGTCAAAAAACGTTGCAGGGAAAATGGAATAGCCCTTAGCTGATACCGCCTCTACAAACTCCAAACCAATTCAGGAGCACAGGTTGCATGTGCAATTCTAGAGGGCCAAATTAGTCCATTCTCGGTGGAAGGAGATGACTAGTAGAAAAATGACTTACACCAACGAGAGTTTTGGACCTGATTCCCAAAGATGTCAATCAATAATTTTTTGGCTTGAAATATATCTCTGAGAGCACCAACATATCTTTGCTTCACATTGAAAGTCTTCCGCCCAGAATGAACTAATTTCGAACTCTGGAATTCCTACTTTCACACTACAAACTGGTTATTGCATTTACTGTCGGTTTCATTTCTGAAACTTCTTTTGGTGTTGTCAAGATCGCCATCATCGAGCCGGGAAGTTTCGTCTGTTATGGTTGATTTCAATTTGAGCATAGGAGTGGGAAGATTCTCTGCATTGCCATCATGCATTGTCGTATCATCACCCATCATATCATCTTCTTCCGGTTCAGCATTCATGACATCAACTTCTACAACAGCCATGAATGCAAGTGGGCAGGTTCTGTGAGTAGGCAGTATTACCTTGGAATTTTTTGGCTTGAAATATATCTCTCGGTGTACCAAGGGACCATCTCCTTTTTTTCTCCTTGGCAGAGGGAGATGAATAGTAAGAATATGCCCTGGAATAGTGGAACCTCTAGCCATTATTCCCCATTGTCTTTACTGTGTCTAGACAGAAATGCTACGACAAGTTATTAACAATTTTCGTTTGTTGAAGACAATGTTTGAAATGAAAATCAGGGAGGTATAATATAACCCTCTGCAAATTATGGTTTAATGCGTATCAATGGAATATCTCCTCGAGCCTTTTGTTGATCAATGACAACCTCTAGGGTATGTGCAGAATGAGATGTCACCATCACAGATCACTAATTGCACAATTAGGAAAAAGTACGAAGGTGGCGGTGACGAAAAAGAGAGATTAAAAAAAATATTGCAACGTATTTGAAATGAATACTTGGAAAGCATAACATACTTGTGAGCAAATCTTAGTTTAATTCATAGTAATGACAAATCTTCTCTTGATTTTCGGACATTAATGACAATGTTAACAGTTCCTGCAGGATGACTACTATTATTAAAACTTAATTATTTCACATCTGGAAACAAGTACGAAGGAAGGGACGATGGAGAAACCGATTCCAACAAATCCCTAAGTATGGAAAGCGGATGGGCAGGTTACAAAAGAAAAATGACAGAAGATATACCCAGGAGACATGAAGGGCCGATGGTCATATTGCATCTAAGTGACAAATATCGACCATCAATTTGTATGTGGAAAAATTTCTAAAAGGACCAACCAAACAGAAAGAAAAATTATATGATAAAAATAAAAACATCATATTTAAAAATTATATTTACATATACATATAACTACTCCCTGGAAACTCTTTTTTTTTTTTTTAAACATTAAAATATTGCAGAGTGTTAATGAAAACTACAAATTTGTAAATCACGGAACTGGGACTTCGGTGTTCCCTATCCTACAAATAGCACCCACAGTTCCGTGATATACAAACTGACAAGCCCAGTTGCTGACTATTTCAATTTTAAGGGCCTCATGTTGATGTAATAGCACAATTGGAATTCAATTCGTGAATCCCTAAGTATGAACTCTTACAAGGTATGGACATGAGCTTCTTTTAGAGTTTGTATGAATCTCTCATTTCATACTTTGCAACTTTTTCAATTGCGGGTTCTCGGTCTGTCAGGCTCAAAGTTGGGCCTCTATCGATATGTATCCTACAAATAGCACCCAGAATCCCGCGATATACAAATTGACTGCCGAAGCTGCGGACTAGGTCGCTCAACATTGCAGTTCTATTGTTCCCTATCTTCTAAACAGGATTCAGAGGAAACGAGTAGTACATAGTAAATATGTGCTTCTTAAAACTATGGGCATGACATTTTATAGAGCATTTATAGATCCCTCATTCGATACTTAGCCAATATTTGGATGGTGGTTTCTCAGGTTGGCGGGTTCAAAATTGGCCCTCTGTTGTTTTGTTTCCTACAAATAGCACCCACATTTCTGTGATATACAAATTGACAAGAAGACTTGCCAGCTATTTGAATTTAAAGGGACTTGTATTCATGTCGTAGCACAATTGGACTTGGGACAATTTATATTCGTTTATTACAATATCAAACAACGAAGCGGTCGATTGGCCTAGTGATATAAAAGTAAGTGAAATATGAAGTCATGAATCCGCCAACTTCTGCACCTACAAGTTTTCTGAAAAACGAGTAATACATACTAACTATGTACTCTTATAAACTATGGACATGAAATTTTTATAGATCATGTACAGATCCACCATTCCATATTTAGCCACTTTTTTGGATCAGGGGGTCTCAGGCTGACGGGCTGAAAATTGGTCCTCTATTGTTCTGCACTCTACAAATAGAACCCACAATTCCACAATATACAAATTGACAAACAGACCTGAGAGCTGCCTGGCTCAACATTGCAATTTCATTGTTTCGTGTTCCCCAAATAACACTCATTTTTCTACGATATAGAGATTGACAGATGGACTAGAGGGTTGTCGGGTTCAATTTTTCCATTGTTTACGGATGCCAATCCCTATCAACTATCTAACATATCTAAAAACATTATTTTGAACACTAAATTATTAATATTACATATTGATATTGCACAATTTAATTAGACGACAATTTGTACAAGCTGGTCGCGCAAGCAATATAAACATTTTCCGAAAAACGAGCAATACATAGTAAACATGTACTTATATAAATTATGGACATGAAATTTTATAGAGAATATGTGGATCCCTCATTCCATACTTAGGAACTTTTTGGATCGTGGGTTCTCGGCCTGGCAGGCTAAAAATTGAACCTCTATTGTTTCGTGTCCTACAAATAGCACCTAGACTTCTGCGATACACAAATTAACAGGAAGACTTGTAGGTTGGTTGGCTCAACATTGCACTTTTATTGTCCCGTAGTGATTCCATATTAATTCCATATTTAGTCATTTTTTTGGATTCGGGCCTCTCGAGCTGGAGGGCTAAAATTGGGCCTCTATTGTTTCGCGCTCTACAAATAGCACCCAGAATTTCGCGATATACAAATTCACAACCAGACCTGTGGGTTGGCTGCTGAACATTGCACTTTCATTGTTCTATGTGCTCTAAATAGCACTTGGAGCTCCGCCATATACAGATTGACAGATGGACTCCAGGTAAATTATTAATATTAAATATTGATATTGCATAATTTAATTAGAAGTGAAAGTTTGTAAAATCTGGTCAGGCGAGTGATATAAAAGTATTTCGACAAATGCAAAATGCATAGTAAACATGTACTTTTATAAAGTATGGACATGAGATTTTATAGAGCATATGCGGATCCCTCATTCCATACTTAGGCACTTTTTAGATCATGGGTTCTCATCCTAGCGGGTTGAAAATTGAGCTTCTTTTGTTCTGTGTCATGCAAATAGCACCCAGAATTCCACGATATACAAATTGACAGGCGCACTTGCGAGCTTCTTGACTCAACATGATATTTTATAGAGCATATGCGGATCCCTCATTCCATACTTAGGAATTTTTTGGATCGCGGGTTCTTGGCCTGGCGGACTGAAAATTGAGCCTTTTTTTGTTCTGTGTCTTACAAATAACACCTAGACTTCCATTATATACAAATTGATAGGAGGACTTGTGGGCTGCTTGAATCACCATCATATTTTATAGAGAATATGCAGATCCCTCATTCCATACTTGGGCACTTTTTGGATCGCGAGTTCTCGGCCTGGAGGGTTGAAAAATGAACCTCTATTGTTCTGTGTCCTACAAATAGCACCCATACTTCCGCGATATACAAACTAACAGGCGGAATTGTGGGATGGTTGGCTCAACATTGCACTTTTATTGTTCTGTAGCGATTCTGGATTAATTCCATATTTAGCCACTTTTTTGGATCGGGGGCTCTCGGGCTGGCAGGCGGAAAATTGGGCCTCTATTGTTCCACGCTCTACAAATAGCACCCACAATCCTGCAATATACAAATTGACAACTAGACCTGCAGGTTGGCTGGTCAACATTACACTTTCATTGTTCTGTGTCCTCCAAATAGCACTCAGAGTTCTACGATAAACAAATTGACAAATGGACTTGACGTAAATTATTAATATTAAATATTGATATTGTAGAATTTAATTAGACAAGAAAGTTTGTACAATCTGGTCGGCCGAGTGATATAAAAGTATTCCGACAAACGATCAATACATAGAAAACATGTACTTTTATAAAGTATGGACATGATATTTTATAGAACATATGTGGATCCCTCATTCCATATTTAGGCACTTTTTGGATCGCGGGTTCTTGACCTGGCGGGCTGAAAATTGAGACTCTTTTGTTCTATGTCCTACAAATAGTACCCAGAGTACCGCAATATACAAATTGAGAGGCGGAATTGCGGGATACTTCACTCAACATTGCACGTTTATTGTTCTGTGTCCTCCAAACAACACTCAGAGTTCCGCAAAATAGAAATCGACAGGATTGCACGACTGGCAGGTTCAAGATTGCAATTCTTTAGGGATGGTCATCCTATCTAACTTTATCTAAAAACATTATTTTCAAATACTAAATTATTAATATTAAATATGTTTTTTGTACAAGTGAATTACATTAAATTATTAAAGCACGTTAAATCGCTTATTTTTAAAAAAATGAAGGAAAGAAAATAAAGTTTTTTTAAAATTATATCACCGCAAGCATAACAAGGACCAATTTCAATTTAAAGGCCCTCTTGTTCATATGATAGCACAATTTCACTCCGCACAGTATACATTCATTTATTTCAAATTATTCAAGGACATCAATTTTACCAAGTTCATCGAATAAGCAAAAATGCCAAAAAATGACCAATTTGAATTTTAAGGGCCTCTTGTTGATATGATAGTACAAATGCACTTCGTACACTATATATTCGTTAATTTCAAATTATTCCAGAACAATAATTTGACTAGGTTCATCGATGAAGGAAATATGGTAAAATAAGCCACATAGTACATTTACGTGACAACGCAATAGAAACTATCAGGCGGATCTGCGGACCAGCTGGCTAAAAAAATTCAATTATATCGTGTCATGTCCTCCAAATAACAGTTGAAGTTCCACGGTATACAAATTGAAAGACAAAACAAATAACTAAGAACCAACTAAACTTCAAACAGACCGCAAGCAAGTTCCCAAAAGGTTCCATAGAGCAGAACCCATCGGCGTTTGCACCAAACAATTTGATATTCAAACAAAAGACGTCGTTGCAATCGTTTTCTATTGCATCTGGTATATGTTGCTAGTATAAAATAACCGAGGCCATGGGATATATGGGGTTTTCTACCATGATAATCTTATGCACGTGAAATCCCAGGTAGCCAAGTCCAATGAACATTCATATTGATGCTGAACAAATATCACAGAGACACATGAGGTATTTTCCTTTCCTACCAAAGTTTGATATATAAATTTTTTTTTTCCCCTTCTTCAGTCGATATGCAAAATTGCATTGTCCTCATTTAAGGTTAATTTTCTATGTACCCGAAGCTCCTGCATCATGTACACACTGCTTGCCTTTTTCTGTAAATAAGTTTCATACGACAACTCTTCCAACTTAGGAAGCACATTTTGTAATAGAGGCTGCCTAGCCATACAATGCATGATTGTGTTTCCAATGGTTCAAATAACATCATTGACGCAATGTCCATATATATATGGACATTTTTCACCGCATCGCAGACAATCAATCGTATCATCACTTATCAAAGCGGAGGAAAAAGCACGGGAGTTTCATTTTGCACATACAAGTTCAAAGGGGGTCGAGTACACATTGGCTGCAACTAAAACACCTTCAACCTAGGAATGCGAGCATAGGAATTAATACATTGAACAATATAATACACAGCTACACCCCCCCCTTCCCTTAAAAAAAAAGAAAAAAAAGTAAACAGGCACAGAAATGTGTGCAAGGCTATTTCTATAAGCAAAGTGAGGATGAGTTTGTGGATGTATACGCACAACAGTTGTAGAGGTAGGTAGTTTCTTCATATCCTCTACTATATCTGTTTGCAACTCTGTTACAAACGTTGCCTGGGTTGTTCGAAAGATCCTTTCTCTAACATCCCTCTTCTTTGTTATATTTTTGAACAACATACGTGGAATATTCCCTTTATGCAATTGTTGTTCCATTGATGAAAACAAATCTGATACGTATCGAACAATTGTAGTTGCAACATGGAACAATGCAATATTTGTGTAACTTATCCGAGATACATGCACATGCGAAAGTAAAGGACAAAACTGAATATAAATAGCGGTACCATTGCCTTGTTACTGTTTGAATCGCCATCTTTGTATGGAGATTGTGTTGCGAGCCAAATTTCCTCGCCAGTGTGACAGCTTGCCCAATCATTCTGATTGGGTAAATATCAGTGCTCTATGCAAGCTGGCTGATAGTCGAATTCGGGACGAAACGATATTCTAAACAAACATCGAGAATTTTTTCCACAATGCTTATTTCATTCATAGAAATAATTCGATCACAATCACCACGATCATATACTGTTTTCAACAATATATTAAAATTTGTAATGGATATCTCATTACGTGGCAATATCTTTTCTGCATATTTCATTGTCATCATGGCCTCCTTGTTTGTCATGTCAGCACGCATAATGGATCTACTTTTGTTTTCCTTCTCCAAGTAGGTGCTATAGACAACCACTATTTCCCCAATGAACACTTGTCCAGATCGGTGGTTGTTCAAGCCCTCTATTGACAGTACTTTGGACGTCACAACTCTAGACCTGATGACATTTTTTGAACAGGAAAACTAAAGTGAATGGTACTACGCATTTTTTTCGTGTGTGTGTGTGTATTCTTCTTTCACTAGCATAAATCTACAAGTACATGCATAGCTTTGATGAAATATGGAACCAGAGTTTCACAAGCACACCTCTTAGTCTATGGAACATGCAGTGCGTTCGACGTCTTGCTTGTACTTGTTGATACTTCTTGCAAGCTGCAAACCATGTATTGCAGATAACATCAGCATATCGACCATCCCATAGATGAATATATAGAACATGATATTTTTTTAGTAAAAATAATAAGAGCAGAGCATATGCATATTTACCTTTGGCCTTGTCGGTCTGCTGATGTCTGGGATGACTCACTGCTCATGCCCATGTCACTAGTCCAACTTTTTATTATGCAAGCATGTGCAGATGAACATGAGGACTAAAGAAGCATATGCATTATATATTATGGATCACCCACAATCAAGAAAGTGGGTAACTATGGAATAAGGTATAAGCACAACCAAAAATGTGAATCCGTTGGTCTACCAACCGACGCACGAAAGAATTTTTGGAAAACACACTAAACATATGAATTAGAAAACAAAAGGGGTAATAAAACTGGAAAAAGTAGAAATAGGGAGGGCAGAAAGGCCCATTACTACCAAGTCATCGTTTTCAAGTCTAATATTATATGCCCCCACCCAGTTTGTATATTTAATTTACCAACACACTTGGTATACCTTTTAGAATATTGTACCACATAACCCTCTGCTGTTGCACAGAAAAATTCATCTCCCTGTCCAAGAAACCTGGTTTTTCCAAGGCAGCAACGTTGAATATGCAATGCACATGAAGGCAAGTTAGTATGAAGACAGACATCTAAAAGAAAGAGAAACATGTCTATTTACCCTTCAAACAGTCCATCATTATATCCAGCCATTCTGTTTGTTTAAATGCAGCACTGCAGCGAAAACACAACGGACATGAACTAGCTTAGTATGTAGGAAGGCATGTATTGAAGATAAATTATAATGAAGACAGACATGTAAAAGAAGGACAAAGAGGGTTATTTACCCGTGAAAGCTCCCATCGTCATCTCCACCTATTCTATTTGTTTAAATGTTGCAATGCAGTGAAAACAAAGTGAGCGAAGCAGGTTAGTATGCAGGAAGGGATGCAACGAAGACAACTTACCATGTAGAAAGGCACACAACATGTACATATAATAAACTAGTTGAGCACATACATAGAACATAAATGAAATACAAAACAATGCAATATGAAATAACAATACAAGCATACACCTTTCTATATCCTCTTCAACTGATGCAATGGAGACTCCCTCGCTTTCTCCAGCTATTTTGTTTGTTTGAATGTGGGAACGCACAAAATACAATGAACATCAATGGAAGCTGGTATTCACCGGAGAACAAGCAATATGTACATACACTAAAACATACTCAATGAACAGTCTAGAAAGGTAGAAACATGAACCTTTTCACTTCTCTATCCATGGCTGTAAATGTGTAATTTTTTTTCCCTGCCCAAAATATATTACAAGGCACAAAATATCATGCAATTGCATGGTCATAGTTAAACAATTTATGGTTTTTCGTGGCAATTTATCCAGATATGCTTGCACCGATGGAAATACATTTTCTTTATCCTCTACACAGACAATTGTTCCCACAATACAATTTTTCGGTTTTCCATGGCAAACCACCCAGACATGCTTCCATACATCCAAATATAATCTTGCATAAACTTCGTTGCACATATCATATCCTCATCACAACACAAATTGTATCATGCGCACACCAGTCTATGTAGAGGAGAAAGAACATGTAATGTCAGATCGACACATCTGACCATACATGGTTTATAAATGTATCCTTCATACATATGCTTTATTCCAACAAAAAAACAACGAATATTGCAATTTCACATGTAATCCTCGAACAATTTTTCATGCAACTTTCTCTTTCATGCCAGCAGTGAAGCACCAGCAAAATCTCACAGAATAACAGGTATCGGCCTCGACAGACAGGGAAAATAACATAACTGCATGTCGACTCCTGGGTGCAGGGGATGAACACTGTAAAGCACCCAAAAAAACAATAATAATCCAAAAAAAAAGAAAAAAGAAAAGCTCCAACCACCACCGCTAGACCCCAACCCTACAAGGCTGAATCAAAGAAAAGAAAACAGCGAGCACCAGACCAATGCAAAAGCATGAACAGGCCGAACTGCACCCCTAGGGCCCCAAAGCGCAAACTCGAGCCAAAAAAACAGAACCAACAACCCACGAACCAAAGAACCAGCAAGAACCACCAAGCTAGTAAACAACATATGTATCTCCAATGATTACGAAACTGTAGCCCAAGCACAGAAGAAACAGGAAACATACGAGGAGCATGCAACTAGAAATAAGCAAACATTCTTACTTGCAAACTACAAACACTGAACAACAAACAAGGAATACAAAATGAAAGTATGATTTCGAAACTTAATCCGGAACTATGAAATGTAGAAGCGCAGGTCGAATCACGAGTGAAACAACAACAAGAAACAACTGAGAAACCAATGAAGAATAAGCACTCACCGAACCAGTAAACAATGTATGTAGCTTCAATGATTAGGAAATTGCATTGCAAAGGCAGAACAAAGACGAAACATACAATGGTTATTAAACTGGCGGTAGACAAAGAAGACTGTGCAAATTCATTATTACTGTATAGGAAATTTTGAGGAAAAATGTACTACGAGAAGCATATTTACATAAACATTTAAGGTTGTCAGGTTGTCTACGGACCTCGTGGTATGCAAACATTTAAGTTTTCAGGGTTGTTCAAGGACATCACGTCATGTAAACGTTTAAGCTATCAGGCCTATTGAGGCATCTTGGAATAAGTGTCAATACATTTCAACAAAATTACATCTTCCAAAGACCCTATAAACTTTGGAATTCTCAATCACTATAAAGCTTGGATATAAAAACAGTTCAATATGCTTAGTACATATCAAAACTTACGGTTATATTTAGCTAGCATAAAATGCTAATACAAAAATTCGAACTAATTCTAGCATTAATCCACCTTCAAGCAATATAGAGGAAAAATATATGATTAAAAAACACTATATACAAGAAAAAGTTTGGATATGTTGCCATGTAAAACATTGGGAATAGTGAAGCCGGCAATAAAACCTCCAACCTCTTATCCAATCAGATCAGTACATAGATGCTACTTTTTATTATATAAAAATATATGCTTTTAATTCCATAGCTCCAACAATAAGTATTGTGCAAATATTTCGAGTCAAAGGACAAACTAATATGTAGTCAACGAGTTATCAATCGCTATAGTCCCTCTATGCCTACGACAAGGACTAATAATGTTTGCCACATTTATGGAAAATTATTTCTACATATATACCAATCTCATTGGATTGGTTCACGAACCTTAAACACCATATGTTAACGTCATTATGAGTGTGTGGATAGTTCGTCAATCCCTAGTATAAATGGAGGAAGTAAGAATGCATGCAATATATTCCTTTTAGTGTACTTCCCCCCTCTATAATGGCATCCAACAACTCCATTGTGGTATTCATATGGCATATTCTTTATTCTAAGGTATGGTGTTTGACTAACTTTTGTTATATTTGTGTTTGCTTAAGTCTTTGCAAAGTTATTATGAGTTCTTATTAGCTAAGACTACTTTTGTTATATTTGTGTTTGCTAAAGTCTTTGCAAAGTTATTATGAGATGTTATTAGCTAAGACTAAATAAATAATTGAGAAAAATCTAATAACTTAATTTTTTTTAATAATTGAGTAATACTTTAGAAAAAGCTCATAATGGACTGGAAAAAGTTCATAATTGAGCATGGAATTTGTGTATAATTTGAGATGGCTTAGTGCACATGTCTACCCTCAAGCTCCTCAAAGAAGCTATAAGAAGAGGTCAAAGCTCCTCAAAGAAGCTATAAGAAGAGGTCAAATATAGGGGATGGACTATATATCACAAGAAACAAGTTCCAAGGGAAAGTGGTAGTGAATTCCATGATGGACATTGACCTATATCTATCCAATGAGTGGATTTTCTTATCCATAGGAAAATTTTCCTTCGATAGAATTGGCGTCTCCATTACTAATAATTCCTTGAGTTCTTCCCATTAGGGTTTTCCTTGGTTGTTTTCTGGCTTTATTTAGGGTGCTTTGATACTTCTTGTAGTTCATACATTGTTTTCTTTCTTGTAAATCAACTTTGAGAGAAAAGTTTGAGACTTTTTTTAAGTTTTTCCTTCTAAACCTTTCCCTTATAGACAAAGCATGTACATGTTGATTGTATTCATAAGAAGTGCATGTACATGTATTGGATTCCTTCAAAGAAGGACCTTGTACCAGAGTGTGTACTTCATGTAGCTCAAATTTTGTAGTTTTCCCCTGTTTTTCCTACTTTTAGCTTGGTTTTTTTGTTGGTTTGAGGTGTTAAGGTTTGAAATAAGTAGGTTTTTATTTGATTTTGTACTTTATCAATTGAAATTATGATCCAAACTTATGAGTGAAACGAAATGAGTAACAGACTGAATACAATAAAATAGAGATACAGAGAACAAAAACAGATATCCAGTGAACAATAACTTCTATTGAATAAATAAAATAGGTTGAAACTGTAAAATTGTAGAACTGAAAAGAACTTGCTCGAATGGTGGTAGCTACCTCTTAGAAGAGATGTGGCAGCTATGAACATCCCTCTAAGAAGAATGGTTACCATGAGGCTCCAGAGGCCTTTTTAATATTACTCATGAATGATAAAACCCTAGACATCCAAAAACCTAACCCTAGGAGATGAAATGCCAAAAGTTATGTGTGCCCCAATGGGTAAGTTGGTACCTCAACTTCCCAGGCTCATAAATTTTGCATACAACGTCCGTTTTAGGAGTGTGATAGACTGTTGGAAAGTTCTTCTCAAGAAATACACATTATTTCATCAAACTCTAACTCTGTTTATAGTTTGATTATGTCAAGCCAAAAAACAAAACCATTGTTTAGGGCCCCAAAACATCCCTAAAAGTACAAAAAGATGTACTGACATGAAAACTTCCAAACTAAGCTAGTTGGAATAGGTGGGTAGCCAACAATATCCATCTAGATGATGTGTAGGGATTCGGGATATCCCTGGAAGTGAAGAACCCACAATTACAAAGAAATATCATCTTACAGAGAAATGTGTTGAACTAAAAAATGCCAAGAGGAGACAGTTGGAATAGGTGGGTGGCCACTAATATCCACATGGATCAGTCCTCCCCCCTTAGGATGTAATGGTCTCCACTTCATTGAGTGCCCCCATCATGTGAGAAAATTTTTGCTGTATTTGGCCCTAGGTGAGCCACTTTCCTTGTTGCAGGAGTTACCCTGCCTTGACAATCTGATAAAGTTGGATCCTCTATTGGCGAGTGCCCTTGACATGTGTGTCCACTATTTGATCAGTAGATGCATGTTCCATGCAATCAAGGTTGATATATGTTGGTGTTAATTGTTATGCGATCTTTGAGGTGTCCAACAATGGTGGAAAATATGGTTGGAGGAGGTCCACATTGAAAACTGGGTGGAATCCAAGGAAGGGGGGAGTGTTGAGCTCAAAATCATTATCACCCACAACCTTGGTGATACTATAAATCTCATAGTGAAGTGGATGAAGCTTCTGATGGGGACCTGCAAGGCGTTATTTCTGCAAATGTAACTAGACCTTGTCGCACACCTTAAACTTGTGTGGTACCTAGTGTTGATCACGGCACTGCTTGTACTTAGCATTGGATTTCTACAAAATCTGATGGACCTGATGGCGGATGTGTTGAATCCTCTCAATGAATCTAGTGTCTTTGTCAGCCTTAGAATGAACATGGGAAGATTTTGTCTGTGTGGTTGCAAGAGGTGGTGCAACATCAATGGGACCCAAAGGTTGGAATCTCAACCCCATCTGAAATGGGTTATGGTCTTTGGAGCTATGGAAAGCCCTATTGTAGTTATTTTGAACATAAGGAATGATCTCATCCCTTATACACGGATTCTTAGAGTTATACATGCGTAGGATGTGCACAATCATCTGATTGATGACCTATGTTTGGCCATTGGTTTGAGGGTGGAAGGAAATGGGTTTAGTGAGCTTGGTGTCCAACAGTGACTAGAGTCTCGATGAAAATGTGTTGAGGAACATGTTTTCCTGATCGAAGATGATGGTCTATGGTATCCTAAAATGGACCCACACTCGTTTGAAATATATCTTGGTAGTATTTGTCATTGTGATGCTCTTCTTGCAGGCTGTGAGGATGGTCATCTTCAAAAACTGATCAACCACCACAAATACGCAATCATTTCCTTTCTTGGTGGACGAAGGGCCAGACATGTAATCCATTGAGATGGATTCCCCAGGCCTCTCGGAAGTAGGAAGAGGGGTGTATAAGCCCTGATTTTTTATGGATGGCTTGGCAATGGCACAAGCAGTGCAAGATTTTATATACTTGTTGACTTCCTATTGAAGTTTTATCCAATAAAAATGTTTTTGTAGAATGGCCACAATTTTCTCCATGCCAAAATGTCGTGCCATCTGACTGTAGTGAGCCTCTCAAATATATTTTGCATGCTCACTTTTAGGAACACAAAGGTGGCCTAGATGGCATAAAATTCCATACTGAATGTGAAAATCAACGACATTCACACCTATACCCAAGAGATGATAGGTGGTGGCGAAGTGAGTATCTCGTCGATAAAGTTGGGGCCACTAAGATGCCTCATGCCCACAAGAATGGAGCACGATGGTGAGTGCAACCATGGGAGATCAATTGAGGCAGTCAACGACACAATTTGTGCCTCTTGTCTTATACTTGATGTTGAGATCGAACTGTTGCAGGTATGTGGGCCACTTTTGATGGCGGTTGTTTTGTAACTTCCCTTGTGTCTGAATGAACTGCAGAGGCTTGTGATCAGTGTTGATCCAGGATATTTTCATCGAGGTGAATTATTAAAGAATTATGTTAAATGAGTATAAAATGAAGTGCACCATAAAGAAGGAATAACTCAATAACGAAGAGACATAAGCATCAAATCTGAACACAAAAAAACTTGATAACGGAGTTTGTCCCTTGTGGACTACGTCTTTGGGTCCAACTCTCAAATGGGTAGGATTTTATATTAACTCAGCAAAATAATTTGTCGAAATACATAAGTATACCTCATTTTGGAGTTAATATGCAGAAGCTTTGCTCCAATCAGAAAACAAACAACACCACTGAATTCGTGGGATTGAATTACCCAAAAATAAATATCTCCACACCTCGATCTGAGTCCATGACTTTCATCCCCTTGATAAATATTGTCTCAATTTTTGTTCCTATAACTTGCATTAATGACATACTTCTGCATTGAAATCCATGCCCAGTATGGACTATTGCACTCCTTCCTCCTCCCATGCACTGGGAAAGGTCAATTCTTAAACTAAATGGTCGGGCAGATTAACGAACAAAGGTCGTTTGGCCTGTTGGTTGGCAGATATGTATGAAGGGATAATTTTAGGGGGGGGATCTTGGGGTCAATCGCGCGGTCCTCCTCCCTTTCGAATATTGTTTCAACCATAGAATATTCACGTGTGAATATACCACAACCTCCATTAATTTTACTGGTAAGGTTGGCGGAATGTTTGTTGGTGGTGGGATGTGGAAATATATACATAAATTTTATAGATTGGGGGATTGGCGCCATCCACCCCATTTTTTTTATATATTTTTTATTTTTGGTTGTTGGCCCTCATTGGCCATTTTCCTGCTGCCATGTGGAAACTCATGACTGGTTCATGTGGCATCCTTTCATTGGCACATGCCATCCACTTTCACAGTCACCCTACCATGTCACTTGCTTGCCACGTCTCTTACAGTCTTCCACATGGTTGTACGGACTGCCACATGGCACTTCCTCATTGGTCCACATGTTGACCCAAAAAATCCGAAAATGAGTGACATGTGGTAGCCTCTAGTGATTCCACGCCACCATATTGACGCTAGCATGACATTTGTCACCCTATGTGTGTGACACATATACTATATAGGCATTGACATCATCCATACTCATGCTAACGTCAGCAGTACAGATGTTGACTCATCCCTATTGACTGGGCTAGGTTGACCAAAACGCTAACCACAGATATATTTTGATATGTAACTCTGTTTGACGAGTCATTTACGCCATTGGAAATATTATGACGCGCTCTTCATGATGATGTCAATTTCACTGAGTTTTGAGAACTTTGAATTTTTTCCCTTTCTCTATCTGTTGAGGCCATTATGAGCTTCCTGAGCTGCTTCTATGAGTTCTGAGTTATCCTTAGTCTTCTCTATATCCTTTTTGGATCACGCCTCCCCACTGAGAGTTTTTTGGACCACCAAAATATTTCATCAATCAATAGATAAGCGAGGGAAAAGTTCCCTCACCTTGTTCTTCTCAATTCACTTTTCCTTTCTTGGATGTGTACCTTTTAATCCCACTCGAAGATAATCAACATCACCCCTGCATGAATTCCTTGTCCTTCTGTACAAGATGATATCTTCCTTTAACTTATCCAAGTACTCAGGAGCAAACTCATCAACTGAAGGTATTCAAACCTCCTCACCCTGATCCATGATCATGGGAGGCTCAAAAAGTCTCAATTTCTTCGCATTTACAATTGAGTAGATATGCATATGCGGTGGAAGATCCAGACGAAAAGAATTGGTACCACTATTCTCCAAAATAGTGAAGGGTCCATAACGGATGGGCTTGAGTTTCTTTCCTTTACCCTTCAATATTTTCTTAGTGATGTGATACCATACCTGGTTTCCAACCTGGAACTGATGATCAACCCTGTGTTTGTCGTTTTGAGCTTTATACTATGCTTGACTTTTCTCCAACTATTCCCTGACTTCTTGATCTACCTGTTGGATCCTATGGATGAACTTGCAGTCTCTGTCTTCATTTCTTTCTTCATTTGAATTGATAACTCTCCCATATATCAAGTCCAAAGGGACCTTAGGAAAATACCAAAAACATGTATCAAAAGGCAAACACTAAGTGGAGGAATGTAAGGCTCAGTTGTAAGCATGATGTACATAGGGTATCTGTTCATCCCATAACTTGGGACGCTTGCTGCAGTAGCCTCAAATAAAAAGTACCATTGTTCGGTTAACAACCTATGTCTGTTCATAGGTCTGTGGATGGAAAGCAGTGCTCCTCTTCAACTTGGTGTCCATCATTCTCCATAATCTTGTCCAAAAATCCCCAAGGAATCGAGTATCTTTATCCGATATAATGGATGTGGGTAACCCAAAGTGAACCCAAACATACTAAAATAAGAGATTATAAATATGCTCAGAAGTGATCTACTTTTTACATGGCATTAAGATACACATATTGCTAAACCTATCCACTACAACATACAAATAGTCATGACCTATTTTCGACATTGATAAACTCCCTACAAAATCCATGGAGATACTTTCCCATGGATGGGATGGAACAGGAAGTGGTGAGTATAGCCCCTATTTTCTATTAGTGGGCTTACAAGTAGAACACATCACACATCCCTTTACATATTTAGTTACAATTTCTTTCATCTAAGGCCAGTAAAAAAACCTTTGCAGATGAGCCATAGTTTTTCCTACCCAAAAATTCCTAGACACAAGAGAAGTGTGAGCTTCTCATATTACATGGAATCGTTCACTTCTAGGAATACATAACTTTCCAATATGGTAGAGTAGTTTACCCTGCAGACAATAGTTCTCTACCTATGCACCATGGGTTAACTTCTCATATACTTATTTAAAATATTCATCAATGTCATATTGTTCAACATAGCTATCATGAGATAATGAAGCATTATTCAAAATAATAGGAGTATAAATAGGTCTAGAAAGCATATCAGCTACCTTGTTACTCATACCCTTTTTGTATTTGATTACCAAATGAAATTGTTGTAGGAAACCCATCCATCTGTAATTTCAAGATTGTTGCAGTTTGGTTTGTGCTTGGAGATACTGTAAGGGTTGATTATCTGTATATATGATTGTTTCCTTCCTTAACAAGTAGTTCTTCCATTTCTTTACACATTGAAATAATGCATACAACTCATTATCATACGTAGGATAGTTAACAACAACTTGCTTAAAATTTTCATAGTGGTAACAAATAGGCTTACGATATTGCACCAATACTTCACCCATGGTGTACCCATTGGCATCTCTCTCGATATCGAAGGGCTGTTGAAGATTCGACGGTGCTAATACTGGTACAGTACTGATATTTTACTTCAAAGTGTCGAAAGATTTTTGTTTCTTTCCTCCCCACTGAAAAGTGTTCTTCACGCTGGTTAAGGCATGCAAAGGATCTTCTATAAAGGAGAAGTTTGAAATAAAACTCCTCCAATACTAGACTGCACCTAAGAAGCTTCGTATTTTGGATAGAATTTTGGGCTCAGGCCAATTTACAATTACATCTATATTAGAAGGATCAATTATCTATTGTCCTCCTCCTACAATATGATCTAATTACATAAGTGCAGTCTTACCAAATTCACATTTGGAAAATTTTACATACAACCTTTCCCTTTGCAAAGTATCCAATACTTTCTTTACATGCATTACATGTTCATCCTAAGTCCCACTAAATATAAGAATGTCATCTAAATATACAATAACAAAATCATCTATAAATAGAGTGAATACATCATTCATCACATGCATGAAGGTTGTCAGAGAATTACAAATCCCAAATGGAATAACTAACCACTCAAACAATCCCTATTTGGTTTTAAAGGCAGTTTTCCATGCATCTTGTTTTTCAACCTTGATCTGATGGTATCCACTATGCAAATCCAACTTAGTGAAATAAACAACATTATTTAATTGATCAAGTAAATAATCTATACGAGGAAGAGGGTATCAATTTTTTACTGTGATTTTATTTATGGCTCGGTAATCGACGCACATTCTCCATGTTGCATCTTTCTTTGGCACCATCATGATCAGAGAACCATAAGGAGATGAGCTTGACCTAATGACCCCTTGATCCAATAAGCCTTGTTCCTTATTTTTTATCTATGTCATATCTACAACTGACATCATGTACATGCCCACATTAGGAAGAGGAGAATCCTACTGAAGATGTATTTCATGTTGGATTTCCCTCTTAGGAGGCAATCCATCTGGTTCCTGGAAAATATCATCTTACCTAGAAACAATATAAATTAATTATTTCTTATGAGAAGGATCACATCCTTAGAAAGTGTCGGATGTTTCGGCATCTTTCTTACTTACGACCATGAGTACATATCTCTTATTAGTGTTTGTGAGTCTCTTCATTTTTCCGACACTAACAAGTATTTTGTTTACCCTCATGTTGTGGGCTCTAACAATATATTTTGCTCCCCCCTTAGTAAGGTGATATTTTTTCTCATGACGAAAGAAGACTGCTTTTCTATCATAAGGGTGAGGACTCCCCAACACTATGCCACATATATCAAGTGATACAACATTCAAATCCACTTCATCAGTCAACTTTGAAGCAATACCAAATATGACCATACATTTCTTGGTGACATTAAGTTTTTCTTTATCACATACCCAACCAAGAGGATAAGGCTTTGGATGTGGTTTAGTTTCAAGACCCATCTTTTTGACAAGTGCTTTAGATATCAAGTTTACTTGGGAACCTGGATCAAACAATGTATCTATCTTAGTGTGTTTAGATACAACTCTTATATGAAATAATTCATTCCTCTTTCTTTCATCATCATGAGATTCATTATTGGAATTTGAACTAGCATGAAGGGAATCTTTACCTTGTACTCCAACCATTGTTATATTTCCTTCATTTCCTGAATCAGAACCAATATCTTTTTGTACTATAGCAATTGTCTTTGTCTTCCCCTTTCCACCGAACTGTTTTGGTCTCTTCTCTGGATGTAGTTTCCAATAGTGTTCATCATCGTGACCACTTTTATTGCAATGAGTGCAAGGTGGTTTTCCTTCTTCTATATTTACAGTGGTGGTGTTTTTATCCTTCCTTTTAAACTTCTTACATTGCTTATGTGGGAGATTGGAAGGTTTCTTTGTGGGATCTTCTTGAAAATTCTTTCCCCTATTCTCAAGGTGAGTGGCTTGCACACAAACTTCATCAAGACTGGTGGGGTTAAACAATAGAAAAGTATGATGAATATAACTGTGAAGTGCACCAATATACTTCATTAAAGTTTCATAAGAATCCAAAGGAATTTTTAACACAAGAGCTTTCTTCCTAAATTTGTCCGTGAAACTTTGTACAGTTTGAACTTTGCTTTTTCTTAAATTTTTCCATCCCATCATTTCTTTTTGTAAATAACCCAACAGATAAAATTTCTTCCTTATCATTGATTTCAATTCCGACCATGAGGAAAGAAGATTACCACACTTACTTATGTACTGAAGTTTTCTCTCCCGCCATACGAGAGCAATGCCTTCAAA
Organism: Picea engelmannii; assembly: GCA_009831015.1. NCBI lineage: Eukaryota > Viridiplantae > Streptophyta > Pinopsida > Pinales > Pinaceae > Picea > Picea engelmannii. Next base: position 255,190 of record ML790645.1, on the reverse strand, counting down.
CCGAAGAGAATCCAATTGCACTTTAACTTCCTTTTCATCAATCTGCTAGACACGACAATATACTTCAATCTGTCAGATCCAATTTTCTAGCTTTTCGGGATTAACATCTCCATTAAACATGGGTAAATTAAATTTTACATCAATCTTTAATAATGGTTTTGTTGAACATAGTGTCATTCATGTCAAACAATATAACAGTATGTAGAGTTCATGACAAATAAATATATGCAGTGTAACACTTAGCAAAAAATTTCAAACAATGTGTAGAGATCAAAGCTCAGAAGGAATATTGCATTGTAGAAATGTCGTCAAGATCGATGGAAAGACTGAGAGGTCGATTGATGCATAAGAAAAGGTGACAAGCCTCAGCAGCCGTCTGATCAATAAATTGACGGTGTTGATCGTCTCATATAATGGGATTTATCCCATACTGGAAGTGCGAAAAAGATTATGTAATTTTATATACACAACACTCTCCATATATTATTGATGCGTAGTTGAAGGGTATGGTGAGATCTCTAGGTTCTTGGACTCCTTGAAAATCTCACCAGCTTGGAGCCCGGGATGACCTGTCAGGCCCCTACCTTTTGGTCAAAGAGACAATAACTGTCGATCTTATGAAGAAGGATCTCGGTCGTTCATTGGAAATATATTATATATATATATACATATATCTATATATATATATATATATATATATATATATATATATATATATATATATATATATATATATATATAAATTACACGTCGATCATATGAGTGACCGTGGGCTTAAGGACCGTTGGAAGATTGGTCAATGACCATATCAAGTTGTGACCGTCAGATATTCAAGCATGGATCAAGGGCAGGGATTGATTGTGGAGCACGAAGGGAGATTTAAACAACACGTTAATTCCAATCCCGCAATTAGTCTACACCATCGATCATCACTTGTCAAATAGATCTATGGTCGGTATCAGTTCCACTACCAGCGAGCAGTTTTTCCATTGCAGAGATTGACGATAGTTTTAAACGACGTGCTACTTGGGACCTCACAATCATCCCTGATTGTTGATCTAGTACAGAATAATTCTCAACCGATGGATCAAGTTGAGTGGAAGGATAGAATAAGAAAAGATGAAGATTGTTTCATACGAAGTCTCGAAGTAAATAAGGACCATCCTATCTATTCAGAGCGTGCCAAGGTAGCAGTAGTCAAATTCGACGCTGACCACTTCGAGAGAAAAGGGTTGAGAACAAGTAAGATCACCTTAAAGCCGAAGTAATGAAGAAAATTTGAACTGTCCGATATGAAGAACACTTCGGGAGATATCAGGACCATCAGATCATGTTTAGTGGAAGGACAAAGTAAGCCACAAAACTCATGAAATAGACGCAAGTCGTCTGATATGAGGAAACACTTCGGGACATTTCCAAACCGTCAAATCGAGGAAAGTACAAGGATAGGATAAGTGAAGCCAAAGGCTTAAGATCCCAAATAGTCTAATTCCCGACAGTCGTTGGATCATGTTAAGCCTTTTTCAGGTTAAAGAATGACCATTAGATGAAGTCAAGTTACTCGAGGTTTACACTTCGGGAAATCTCACTTCAGGAGAATTGGGAATTGGAGAAATCGAATTACTCAAAGTCCCAAAGGCTGAAATGAATGAATATCGTTAGATCTGGACAATACATGATGACCGTCAGATCAATATTATGGTCAAATTTGGCACTGACCACTACGGCGAAATGGAGTTGAGAACATGTAAAACCACCCGAAGGCCGAAGTTCTGAAGTCACGAGGTTAAGACACGTAGCACTCACATTGAGAGCCCACGTAATCAACAGTGACGTCAGCAAGGACAGGTGGCGTAATCAGATGATGACAAGTGTCAAGGTCCCATAAGTATTTTAAGCATACGTAATCCACGAATCCAAGTGACATGTGGTAGCCACTCAGGAAGTTCCACGTCAACAAGTCACGTCAGCAAGTTAAGTCACTCTGGGATTTTTTACTTTAGGAGTTTCACCACCAGCAATTGACCTAAGTCTCGAAGTCCCGAAGGCCAAAGTCCTGAAGTGGACATGAGTTGTCCAATCTGATGAACACTGCGGGAGAATTCTCAATTGTTGAAGATTATGGACATGCATCTATTATTCGACAGATTTGTAAAGAGGTTGGAAGTCGAGAAGGATGAAGTAAATGAGAATCGTCCATCTCATTGGGAGATTAAAAGGTGACCGTTGATTTTGATAATTCATCAAGCACTGGCCTAACACCTGGTCATCGCCTGTGGTTATATGGAATAAGAAAAATAAAGGTAAAAGATAATACATCGCTTAGGTTGATAAGCCTGTGGTTTTGCGATGTCAGTCATATGAAAATGGTTTGAAGGAATCACCTCTGTAGAAATCCATTTCTGCAATAATTGCAGATATTTGGGATCGAGTTAAAACATGAAATTGATCCATATCTATGATCAATTTATGAAAATCCTTCATGGTAAGGTTTGAATAATAACAGAGATTATGGTTAATTTAAATGAAGAGGTGTGATGGTCCAAACGAAAGGACACAATACGTTATAACTCACACCAATTTGAAGATTATATAAACGAGAAAGAGTAGTGAGAAGAAAGTGTCTCTACAGTTCAGATAAGAAGGTCAAAACAAAAGAAGAGTTGAATAAGAAGAATTGTTTCTTCTAATGGGCCTATCAATGTCTTATTGAAGATCAAGAACTTAATAAGACAGAGCAACAGTTATGCAATCCAGTATTTGATATAGAATACCTTTATTGGATTGCAGCAGATTCATTAAAGATTAAATGACAGAATCCAGAGAGCATGAGATGAAGTTTGACTGCATAGAGGTTGCAACATACAAGTAGAAATTGCATCAGTTAATGATTCTAATAAGACTTGAATAATTGATAGTATCTCTGTTTGTTTCAACAAAGTACAGTAAAAGTGTTATAAGTGTTATAAACTACATAAAGGGAGTAAGGGTGGAGCAAGGGAAAACAAGTCAAAGTCAAAAGGTCAAATCTCATAGGACTTGTGTTAATGTCTCCATGAATCAAAGTCAATGAAGAGAAGAAGAGATTGAATTACATTGTGAAATTAAGGGTGGTTGGGTGGTGCAAGGGCAGGTTGGATCCTATAGAGGAGTAGTTGCTTCCTTGTCAGTTGTAGCTGACTAAACAGGGGGTCGAAGCCTCCTACCAATTGGTGTTGGTGAACAAGGGGAGTAGGTGCTTCCTTGTCAATTGCAGTTGACTAAACAGGGGGTCGAAGCATCCAACTAGTTGGTTCTGGTGAACAAGGGTGTGGGTGCATCATGATCAGTTGGTGTTGATCAAAAAGGAAGAACATCTTCCTTCTATGTAACTTGTAAAAACAAAATTTTACAGTTAATAGAAAAGAGTTGGTGGTTTTCCATGTTGGGTTCCACGATAAAATCATGTTTTCATAAGGGTTTGTTGTTCATCATATATTTCTTAGTTGAATAATTAATGTGTGTGCTTAATATTGGTGAAATTAATAAGAAAAAGTAGGCAATATTGATTCACACCCCCCCCTTCTCAGTATTGTTGGATATTCCATCAATTGGTATCAGAGTGAGGTTCCTTTAAGAACAGTATAACAAACTAAAAGGAAGATCAAATTAAGCATACATGGATGGACAAAAGATTTACACTGTGAATGGAACTCCAACACCTGGAAAAGAAGAATACATATTTTGGATTATAAGAATGTAAAGTCATCTGAAGGCATTGAGACTTGAAGTATGGAATTCAATGATCACTGATTACTTCCCCTCAAACAGAGTAAGGACTCCAACTCAAAAGAAAGCCAAGAAAAGTAACTCAATGGAAATGAATACAATCCTTGATGGATAACCTGATGATGTCAAAGAGAATATAGGTGAATGTAACTCAACAAAGGAAATTTAGGACAAGATAAAAGACCTCTACTCATATGAGAAGTCAAATGAAGCATTTCAATCAGAACAAAGTTCAGTCTACAACAATTCTAGTGATGAAGATTCTTTTGAAAAAGACTCAGACATTGAAGAAGAAGTCAATATTGAAGTATATATTAAGTGTGATTTGGATGAACTGAGAAAATATAAACAAAGGTGTAAACAACTAAAGGATCTCATGTTGTAGAAAAGGAGGAAACAATGCTCAAAGAAGAAGTAACTTGAGAAAATCATAGTTGACTTTAGAATCCAAGTCCAACTGGATCAAGAGAGATTGGAATCCTTGGAACAATCTCTTAATAAGGAGCAACAAAAGGTTGAAGAGTTTAAACAACAACAACTAGAAAGTGAGGAAGAAAATCAGACCTTAAAAAGACAACTAATGTCCTCACAAGAGGAGCTACACAGTTCAAGACAACAAGCAACCATTAGCATGGAAGAATCCAAGAATTTAAAACAAGAAGTTGTTGGACTCAATGATCAACTGAAGACTATTGAAAAATTCAAGAAAGGAACTGAAGCCCTTGATAAAATTCTCAGTCTACAAAGTTTTCCCTCGAACAAATTCGGCCTTGGATATGACCAAGTATACATGGTTAAAGGATCAAGTCCTATGACTCAGATTGATTTAGAATATAACAAGTGTTGTGATGATACCTCTAAAGAAACAAATATGTAGCAGGAGGATGACAAGAATGAAAACCCCTATGCTCAAGAACCTACGCATCCTCCCAACAAGAGTAACTTCAAAACAAATAGAAATCACAAGCAAGAAGACCAAAAAAATCCCCAAGTACAAGAGTGCATCCTATGGCTATTATTTGTTTTAAGGTCACAAGGCTGCTTACTACATAACCAAGAATCACGGGTTGAAAGAACAAGAAAACACATGCAGTTCAAGTGAAATGAAAGATTCTAACAACAAGACTGGGCTTGGGTATGTGAAGAAAGAAAGTACGATTTCCCCTACTTTCAATACTAACAAAAAGGAGTTGAAAAATAAATTCATTTTTAGAAGATCTTCACATATGTTCAAGGGTTATTGTTATTCATGTAATAACTATGGACACAAAGCTATGAATTGTAGAGCATATGGAAGGAAAAACTTAAGGGTTAAGAACTATAACCTTAAAGATAACCAAACAGTAAATCAAGTTAAAAGAATAAATTATAACTCCTTTGCACCTCTACAAGAAAGGAACCTAGAATGCTTCAGATGTCATAGTTATGGACATAAAGCCAGTAATTTCAAATTAATGCAAGTCTCAGAAAAACCAAAGTTCATTACAGAGAAAAAGAAGATTTGGAAAGAAAAAACATCAAAAGAGGAATGTCTTATTGCCTTGAAAGCCCAAGATAAAGAAGATCTTTGGTATGTTGACAATGGGTGCTTGAAATATATGATAGGAAACAAGGACAAGTTTTTGAACTTAAAGAAACAAGAGAATACTCAACCTCTTCTATGAAACTCATGGAATAAAAAATATATAAATCAATTCTCTGCTACCAAAACACATCGGAAAAATGGGATTGTTGAGAGAAGGAATAGAACAGTCTAGGAATCTACAAGGACTATGCTCAATGAAAAAACTATTATCTGATGGATATTGGAGGGAAGTTGTAAGCACAATAGTATACATATTGAACATAGGTCAGCTCATGATTAATAGTAATAAGACTCCTTATGAACCTTGGTTTGGAAGAGATCCTTCGGTAAAATACTTCAAGGTCTTTGGAAGTAAGTGTCACATCAAAAGGCTTGATGATAATCTTGGAAAATTTGATGCTAGATCTGATGAAGGTATGTTTCTTGGATATGCTTCTACCAAGAAAGCATACAAATGCTACAATCTTAGGTTACATAATATTTTTGAGAGTAGATGTCAAGGTGGATGATTTAAAAACAATAAGGATCAAACATCAAGAGACTATAGTTGACAATGAAGATGATGATGAGTTAGTTGGTACACAAGAAGAAGTTGTGAATCTTAGAAAGAAGGTTGAGAAGTCAAACACCGAAATCAAGTTCTTGAATAGTTGCATGACCTTGGATGAGATCTTGGATAGTCAAAGATAACCAAATGACAAATCATGTTTTGGATATAACATGGAATAATTTATTACTCCTAAGAAATATGATGCAGGTCTCTCATTTATAAAAAAAAAAAAAAAAAAAGTGAAGGCTAGTCTGACGCAGGTCCTTCATGTATAAAGAATGAAAGAAACACTAAAATGTTTAGAAAATCAAATCAAGGAAGACATCCATAAGCTACTCATACATGTCAAACCTTGGATTGTAGCCATCATGGGAGAAAAAAAGTTGGTAGGTTCAACAATAGTATTAGATGTTGGAACTGCAATCTTGTTAGACATAATGCTACACATTGTTACACCATGAGATGCTACAGTTGTGGTGGATATGGCCACAAATCCCATAACTATTGGAACTCAAGAAGACATTCAATGAGAAATGCTTCATACAATATGACAAGAAGAGTAAAGGAAACATGGAAGAAAAATGAAGTTGCAGTAATAGAAGATTATAGAACAAAGTTCAACAAAACAACACATTCACGGATGTGGATAGGAAAGACTGAACAAGTGAACACGAGTGAAGTAAATTGTTACAAAAAGAATTGCAGTCATGTGACAAGCATAGTATAAACTTTCTCAGACGACTTTAGAGGAATGCACAATAGAAAAGTATCATGGATAGAGATGGATACATCTGGCTAGAGATCGATGAGAATCAATGGACATATCCAAGGGTCATTTGAAAAATATGAGCTACAATTGTGCAGTGTTCCAGTAGGACAACAGTATCCGCAGCAGCAGCATTATGATATACATGACATCCTGTAGAGATAAAAATAGGAGAGACATTGTCAAGAAGATCTACCCTTTTTACAAACAAAGGGGGAGAACAGTCAAAGGCAGAGAGAGCAGACCGACAAGGGGATTTATTAAGTTATGGAACACAGAGCAAGATTATAGGGGGAGTCACCAAAGTTCAGATATTGATCATTAGCATATATAGAGAGAGATCATAGGAGGAGAAATACTTTTCCATTGATGTCAAAGGGGGAGAGTAACTTCAGAGGGGAGAAGCATCATCACAGGGGGAGATTGTGTATGAATTTGGAGTGTTGCCATTAATGACAAAGGGGGATATTGTTGTACATAGTGTCATTAATGTGTTGTCATTGATGTCAAACAATATAACAATATGAAGAGTTCATGATAAATAAATATATGTAGTATAACAGTTAGCAGAAAATGTCACAAAATATGCAAAGATCAAATCTCAGAAGGAAGAGTGCATTGTAGAAATGTCGTAGAGATCAATGGAAATACTAAGAAGTCGATTAATGCACAGGAAAAGGTGAGAAGCCTCAACAGTCATCCGATCAAGAAATTGATGGTGTTGATCATCTCATATAACGGGATTTATCCCAAATTGGAAGTGCGAAAAAACTTATGTAAGTTTATATACACATCACTCTCCATAGCTTATCGATGCGTAGTAAAGGGTATGGTGGGGGATATAGGTTCTTGTAATCCTCGATAAGCTCACCATCCTAGAGCCCGAGATGACCTGTTAGGCCCCCTACATTTTGGTCAAAGAGACAATAACTATCGATCTAATGATGAAGGATCTCGACCGTTCATTGGAAATATATTTTATATATATATATAAATTGCACGTCGATCATATGAGTGACTATGGGCTTAAGGACTGTTGGAGGATTGGTCAATGATCAGATCAAGTTGTGACCGTCGGATATGAAATCCCAGATCAAGGGCATGGATTGATTGCAGAGCGTGAAGGGAGAATTAAATAATGCATTAATTCCAATACCGCAATTAGTCTAGACCATCGATCGTCGATTGTCACCCGTCAAATACATCTATGGTTGGCATCAATTCCACTACCAACGAGCAGTTTTTCCATTGCGGATATCAATGATAGTTTTAAACGTTGTGCTAGTTGGTACCCCACAATCATCCCTGATCATTGATATACTCCGGGAGAATTCTCGACTGATGGATCAAGTTGAGTAGAAGGATAAGATAAGAAAATATGAAGATCGCCCGATACGAAGTCTCGAAGTAAATAAGGATCGTCTGATCTATTCAGAGCGCACCAAGGTAGCAGTAGTCAACTTCAGTGTTGACCACTTCAGGAGAAAAGGGTTGAGAACAAGTAAGATCACCCGAAGGTTGAAGTACCAAAGCAAATGTGAACCGTCTGATATGAAGAAAACTTCGGGAGATATCAGGACCGTCAGATCATGTTTAGTGGAAGGACAAAGTAAGCCACAAATCTCCCAAAATACATGTAAGTCGTCTGATCTAAGAAAACACTTTGGGAGATATCCTGACCATCGGATTGAGGAAAGTAGAAGGATAGGATAAGCGAGGTCAAAGGCCCGAGATTCCGAATAGCCAAATTCTCGACAGTCGTTGGATTGTGTTAAGCCTTCTTGGGTTAAAGAATTACCATTAGATGAATTTATGTTACTCGAGGCTTACAATTCGGGGAATCTCACTTCGAGAGAATTGGGAAGTGGAGAAATCGAATTACCCGAAGTCCCAAAGGCCAAAATGAACGAGGACCGTTAGATCTGGACAATACATGATGACCATCGGATCAAATGATGGTCAACTTTGGCGCTGACCACTTTGGCAAAATGGAGTTGAGAACATGTAAAATCACCTGAAGACCGAAGTTCCAAAGTCACAAGGTTAAGACACATAGTACTCACATTAAGAGCCCACGTCATCAACAGTGACATCAGAAAGGACACATGGTGTAATAAGATGATGAAAAGTGTCAAGGTCCCATAAGTATTTTAAGGATACGTAAGCCATGAATCCAGGTGACAGGTGGAAGCCACCCAGGAAGTACCATGTCAACAAGTGATGTCAGAAAGTTACGTCACTCTGGGAGTTTTTAATTCGAGAGTTTCACCACCAGCAAATGACCTAAGTCCCTAAGTCCCGAAGGCCGAAGTCCCAAAGTGGACATGAGTTGTCCGATCTGAAGAACACCTTAGGAGAATTCTCAATCATTGAATATTATGGACACACATTTGTTATTCGGGAGATTTGTAAAGAGGATGGAATTCGCGAAGGACAAAGTCCCGAATTTCTGAAGTAAATGAGAATTGTCCATCTCATCGAGAGATTAAAACATGACTGTTTATTTTGATAAGTGATCAAGTACTCGCTTGGCCTAACGCTTGGTCACCGCTTGTGGTCATATGGAATAAGAAAAATAAAGGTAAGAGATAATGCATCGCTTAATTTTATAAGCCCGTGGTTTTGTGTTGTCGGTGACATGAAAATGTTTTGAAGGAAGCATCTATGAAGAACTCGGTTTCTGCAATAATTGCAGAGATTTGGGATTGAGTTAAAAGATGAAATTGATCCATATCTATGATTAATTTATGAAAATCCTTCACGGTAAGGTTTGAATAATAATAGAGATTATGGTTAAGTTAACGAAAGAGGTGTGATGGTCCAAACGAAAGGACACAATACATTATAACTCACACCAGTTTGAAGATTATATAAATGAGAAAGAGTAGTGATAAGAAAGTGTCTTTGCAGTTCAAATAAGAAGATCAAAACATAAGAAGAGTTCAAGAAGAAGAAATTTTGGTTCTAATGGGCCTATCAATGTCTTATTGAAGATAAAGAACATGAGAAGATGAAGCAACAGTTATGCAATCCAGTATTTGGTATAGAAGACCTTTATTGGATTGCAACAAATTCATTGAATATTAAATGATAGAAGCCAGAGAGCATGAGATGAAGTTTGACTGCAGAGAGGTTGTAGCAAACAAGTATAAAGTGCATCAGTTAATGATTATAAGAATACTTGAAGAATTGATAGTATCTATGTTTGTTTGAACAGAGTACAGTAAAAGTGTTATAAGTGTTATAACCTGCATAAAGGGAGGAAGGGTAGAGCAAGGGAAAACAAGTCTAAGTCAAAAGGTCAAATATAATATGAATTGTGTTAATGGATGCATGAATCAAAGTCAATAAAGAGAATAAGAGATTGAATTACATTGTGAAATTAAGGGTGGTTGGGTGGTTCAAGGGAAGGTTGGAGCTTGCAGGGGAGTAGGTTCTTCCTTGTTAGTTGTAGCTGACTAAACAGGGGGTCAAATCCTCCTACCAGTTGGTGTTGGTGAACAAGGGGAGTAGGTGCTTCCTTTTCATTTATAGCCGACTAAACAGGGGGTTGAAGCCTCCTACCAGTTGGTGCTGGTGAGAAAAAGTGTGGGTGAATCCTGATCAGTTGGTGTTGATCGAAAAGGAAGAACATATTCCTTCTATGTAACTTGTAAAAAAAAAAAAATGCAGTTAATAGAAAATCATTGGTGGGTCTCCCTGTTGGGTTCCACAATAAAATCTTGTGTTCATAAGGGTTTGTTTTTCATCATATATTTCTTAATTGAATAATTAATGTGTTTTCTTAATATTGGTGAAATTAATAAGAAAAAGTAGGCAATACTGATTCACCCCCCCTCTCGGTATTGTTGGATATTCCATCAAGTTTCTTAAAAGAAGATTTATGTCTAGAATGATAAGAATGATGAGAATCCTCAGAGGAAGAAGATCTAGAACTTGATGGTGAAGATGGAGGCTCAGGAGGGTCTCCTCCAACCCCTCGATTCAATGAAGCATTATCATCATATTGTGCTTCATTTTTATTCCCTTTCTTCTTCATCCTCTTCTCATAGTCTCCATACATTCGCTCGACTATTTTTGACATGCAATAAAATACCATATGGAATTTTTTCTCATGTTAATCACGCTTGTCCTCTTCTACCATTTTCTTCCTTTGAGATGCACGAACAACATCAGGATTGAAAGTATTAAGAGTTCCTTCACCTTGCTTATGCTTGGCCCTAGTAAGCATTCACACTCAACAATTCAATTCAAAGATGATTGCTCTGATACCAACATGATCCGAGATATTTTCATCGAGGTGACTTATTAAACAATTGTGTTAAATGAGTATAAAATAAAGTGCACCATAAAGAAGGAATAACTCAATAATGAAGAGACATAAGCACCTAATATGAACACAAACAAAATTAATAACATATTCCGTCCCTGGTGGACTACGTCTTCAAGTCCTACTCTCAAATGGGTAGGCTTTGATATTAACTCAGCAAAAGAATTTGGCTAAATACATAAGTATACCTCATTCTGGAGTTAAGTTGTAGAATATTTGCTCAGATCAAAAAATAGACAACACCACTGAATTCATGGAATCGAATTAACCAAAAATGACTATCTCCACACCTCGATTTGAGTCTGGCACTTTCATTCCCTTGAGAAATCTTGTCTCGATTTTTGTGCCTGTAACCTTCATTAATGACAATACTTCTGCAATGAAAATCTATGTCCAGTATGGACTGGTGCATGCCTTCCTCCTCCCGTACACTAGAAAAGGTCAATTATTAATCTAAATGGTCGGGTGGATTAACTAACAAGGCTATTTGGCCCATTGGTTAGAGGATATGTATGAAGGGAGAATTGTAGGGGGAGGTCTCGGAGTCAAGCTTACAGGCCTCCTCCATTTGGCATATTGTTTTAACCATAGAAAATCTATGTGTGGATATAGCGTAACCTCTATTAAGTTTAGTGGTAAGGTTGGTAGACTGTTTGTTGGTGGTCGGATGTGGAAGGATATACATAAATTTGGCGGACTGGGGGGTTGGTGCCAGCCACCCCCCCTTTTTATATTTTCTTATGATTTTCAGTTGTTGGCCCTCATTGGGAATTTGCACGCTCCCACGTGGCAACCTATGATTGGGCCACAGGGCAACCTTTCATTGGCCCAGTCCATCCACTTGCATAATCACCCTGCCATGTCACCTTCTTTCTACATCAGCCTACCACGTCCCATATGGTCTACCACATGGCTATAGGATTTCCATGTGGCACTTCCTCATTGGTCCACATGTTGACCCTAAAAATCCAATATTGGGTGACATGTGCCAGTCTCTGGTGTTGCCACATCACCATGCTGACATCATCATGACACGTGTCACCCTTTGCGTGTGATACATATACTATATGGATGATGACATCATATGTATTGATGCTGACGTCAACAATATGGATGATGACTCATCCCTGCTCACTGGGCTAGGTTGACCAAAACTTTGACCGAGAATATCATTTGATCTGTAACTCTTTTTGATGATTCGTTTACGTCTTTGGAAAGTTTGTGACGGGCTCTTCACAATGATGCCAATTTCAATAAGTTTTTAGAACTTTGAATTTTTTCCCTTTCTCTGTTTGCTAAGGCCATTATGAGCTTCATGAGATTCTTCTATGAGTTATGAGTTATCGTTAGTCTTATCTAGATCCTTTTTGGATCAAGTGTGGATGATTGTCTCCTTTCCCATAATGTAATGTTTCTATTGACGACAAGCTTGCACATTGGAATAAATTTCCTTGTCATAGGTGGGGTATTTCCAGATGGTATATGAGAGTGTCTCACTATGGTATGCTATTGGATGAAATTTTTGAGTGAGAACTGCGCCTACCACATAGTCGGATGCATCAATCTCAATATTGAACAGTTGTTGCAAATCAGGTGAGGATAGTACTAGAGTTGAGCACAAGTGATGCTTTAGATCATCAAATTCTTGTTGTTGTTCCTTCCCCCATGCAGAATTTTCCTTGCCACCTCCCTTGATCACTTCGTTGAGGTCCCATGAAATATGCGAGAATCCCAACACGAACCATCGATAGAAGTTGGCAAGTCCCAAGAAGCTCTGAAGCTCGGTTAGCATGGTCGGGGCTGGCCAGTCATGGATGACTTGGATCCTAGTTGGATCCACGTGTACCCCATGCTCATCAACAATGTATGCCAAGTATTGGACCCTGTTCATGCCAAAGGATCATTTTTCCAAGTTGGAATATAGCTTGTGTTTCCGCAGAGTGCTAAAAAACTGTTGAATATGTTGCATTTTCTCCTCCCAAGTTATGTTGAAGATGAGGATGTCATCCAGATATACCACCACAAAAGTGTTAGTGAAGGGTCTCAATATATCATCCATCAACCTCATGAAAGTGACTGGTGCATTTGTTAAGCCAAAGGGCATGACCAACCATTCAAAGAGACCTTCTTTAGATTTGAAAGTTGTCTTCCATACATTAGTCGATTCGATGGGAACCTGGTGGTAGCCATACTTTAGGTCATTCTTGCTGAAGAAATTTTCCCCCTTGAGTTGGTCAAGAAGGTCATCAATTTTGGGAATTGGGTATCGGTTCTTTACTCTGATTTTGTTTAATTCTTTTTAATCAATGCAAAGCTGCCAGGTCTCTTCTTTCTTTTGCACCAGCACAATCAGGCTTCCGCAAGGGGAGGAGCTGGGTCAAATGTGCCCCTTTGAAGAACTCTTGGAACCGATGCTTTATTTCATCATTTTCCATCAGCGAGCGACGATAGACTAGTCCATTAGGAAAAGGTGCATTGGGGGTTATATCAATTGGATGGTTCACGTGGAAGTGTGTCAATACCCCAGTGGGTGAGGAGAAGATGTCTCTATACTCTTCCATGATCCCATCCACTTGCTTCTGCTTCAAAGAGAGGCTTTGTGTAGAGGTCATGGATGTGGTGGCGACCTTCTACTTATTGTGAGCACAAATCACAAAGAAGATGAAATTTCGTAGCTGGGAAATGACCTTACTGCATTGCTTAGAAGAGATTAAAGAAATAGCAGTAGGTGGCGCTACCTATGATATCTTGTACAGTTTTCTACCCAAAGTAATAATAACATTGTGAGTTATAGACTCATACACAACATGTCATTTCCACAAATATGGTTGTCCTAAACTAACATCACAAACTTAAAGGGGATAAATATCACACAATACCTCATCTTTGAAGGGCTTGATGCCATAGGGAAGAAAACATTGTTGTTTGATGCATAGATATCTTCCTTGGAAAATCCAATCGATGGTGTAGGGCTATAGGTGCAGTGTCATCGGCAGGTCCACTAGCTTAACAACCTCTGCTGAGATCAGGTTCTTTTGACTTCCGCTATTGACAATGAAATGAAGCGGAGTCCCCTTTCCCACATCTGTGAGTGAAATAGGAGTTCACTTTCCTCTGGTTCTTCTGGTTTTCTTAGCTAGAATTAGGTTGTAATGATAGTGGTTTTGGGTTCAACATCGATAATCCACTTCCCTCCTTCTAGATTTTATTCAGAGTTAGAATCTTCCTCTAGCTCGGAAGCTTTCATCTCGACCACCAGTGACTGCTTGGAGCGACATTCTTCGGTGTTGTGCCAAGGGATTTTATGGTATTCACACCACTTTCTCGTATCCTTCTTTGACTTCTCATTACCCTTCTTGGGCTGTGGCCTAGACTGGTTGTCCTGAGAGTGTCCATATTTTCTCCGTCCCTTGTTTTATGGGTTAGGATCATCTTTTCCCTGCTTCGGCTATGAGGATTTTGCAGATCCAAACTCTCGCCTCTTCTACTTAAATTTGTGCTCGATCTTGATAGCATATCTATAAGCCGCACCTAATTATGAGATGTCCAAAATCTCATATTTTGTTTGAATTTATCTATGCAGACAATTGTGGTATTTGATCACCATATGTCATTCATATTCTTTGATACCCAATTTGGTGTGCAGGGTATGGAAAATATTGGTGAAATATGGTATTGTCTAGTCTCTTTCCTAATGCGGCGTGATCCATCTTATGTAATGGTCCTCGTAGATTTCAACATGGTAGTATTTTTCTTTAATGGCATCCCCAAAGGAATCCCATGTGGGGGAAACCATAAATATTGCATATTCCTCTATGTCCCTTTTCTCATATTAAGTATCCCACAAGTCCTTAACATGGGGGACAACCTTGAGGAGTGTAAAAGTAATCTTTGTTGGTTGTGGAGCCTGATTATCTTCTTGATTTAGAGGCCTTTGTTTTTAGTCGTGTTTATACCCAATGAATAATTTACACCCCATAAGAATGTACACTCTTCCACGTGGGGGAGTGCAGAGGGGGATTACCCCTGTTATCACTGAAATTTCGTCTGCACAGGGCGACAAGAACTCTGCATCGTCAGCACAGAAAAACAGTCGTTCATGGCACAAGGATTAACTCCACAGCACAGAAAAAGGGTCAAAACTATGCAAAATGGCCAAAAAATTAAAAAGCGTTATGCACCTACTGAGCGC
>ML790645.1:205553-239899 GCA_009831015.1 Picea engelmannii | reverse complement strand
TTAGTTTTTGTTTAATTCTTGTTAATAGCTTAGTTGTTTTCTTTCTAACCTTTTACATTACAGCTGTCATGACTAGCAGAGCCCAACTAGGCATGTAAGCACTCACTTTTTGCTCACACATCGACGAAAAGAGTGCAAACAACCCCCTCTACAGGTACTAGAGATTATATTCCTGATTGTTGTTATCGATGACAACTTTCTCGAATGGTGGTAGCTACCTGAGAAGAGATGTGGCTTCTATGCACATACATCTAAGCATAATGATTACCATGAGGCTCCAGAGGAATTTTTAATATTACTCATGAAAGCCAAAACCCTAGACATCCAAAAACCTAACCCTAGGAGATGAAATGCCAAAATTTATGTGGGCCTCGATAGGTAAGTTGGTACCTCAACTTCCCTTGGTTGTAACTTTTGCATACGACATCCATTTTAGGCGTGTGATAGCCCGTTGGAAAGGTATTTTCAAGAACTAGACATTATGCCATCAAAATTTGACTTTGTCTATATTTTGATTGTGGCAAGCCAAAATAACACTAATTAGGGCCCTAAAATGGCCCTGGAATTATAAAAATATGTACTGACATGAAAACTTCCAAAATAAGCCAGTTGAAATAGGTGGGTGACCACCAATATCCACATGGATTTTGTGTAGGGATTCATGATATCCCCAGAAGTGAATAATTCACAATTACAAAGAAATGTCATCATTACAGAGAAACATGTTGAACTAAAAATTGTCAAGAGGAGCCAGTTCGAATAGGTGGGTGGCCTCTAATATCCACCTGGATCAACTTAGGATCATTTGTAAGAAAAAAGAAAAAAAACATCATTTTGCTTCCTTATTTTTCTTATTTTGCATTTCTTTTACTTGTTTGGATCAAGAACGAGTAAAAAATGAAGTGCACCTCATCTTCAAAATTGGGTTATGTGTTGCATTCTTTACTCCATTTGGATCAACAATGAAATTTAGAAGAATTTCATGTCATAACCATTTTTTAGACATTTGTGATTTCTTGTCAAAGTAGCTATAGGGTCCCTTTTTGGGCATGTTTGGTACAATATCCATAACCCCATGTGGATCAATTGCCCTTTTATTCACCTATTTTGTTACTCTAAGATGACACCTATTTACTATTTTACCCTTTAAAGTGCATTTTGATTCAAGAGGTAATAATTTTAGCCTAATGTTGCATTTCCTTTGTTTTATTTGATAGAATAGATTCAAATTTTTATAAGTTGATGTGATTACCATATTTCTTCCTGTAGCAGTTTTGAAAGGATCTTGTAACAACCTCGAAGTTTATGATATTTTCCAACCTTACCAACCAAATAAAGGACATGGGTTCTGCTAGAGGATGCACACATATAGATGTTTTTTTTCTAGTATGGTGAAGCTTCAACGATGAAACCATCGTTTCGTGGTTAGCGTCCCAGTCAATGAATCATGTAGTGTGTTAAATACATTAGGATTTCATCCCTTTGGTCATGAAATCATTACGAACTAGCCAAATATGTATTTCCTACTCTCTCCATGAATTTGTTCAGATCAAACATTGTAACCTCTTGATTACCTTTAGTAAACAATGGTTTCATACGAGATCAATTGCACTGACAATGATCATTTATATTGAAATGTAATTCTATAAATATTGAAGGCATGTGAGATAGACAAAAATTAGAGCTAGAGATAGAGAGAGAGAGGACTGAGACTCACTTTCATATATTGCACCCTATTTTATGATGAAATAAAAGGACTAGTTTCTATGTAGATTTAATTACTAATATTTTGAGTTCCTAGGTGTTTTATATGAGTGATTTTGAGTGAAGGAAGGGCCCCCTTCATCTCAAAATTAACACCTTATTTAGATTTTATATATACATTTATGGTAGTATTTTGATTTTATTTGACTGCATAGTTTTATATCCTTGTAGTTTCTTTTTATTCTGATTCTTGTAGAAGCTATAATGTTATCCAATAGTGTGAATGTTATTGGTTTGATGTTGCAATTTCATTGATGCAGGGTGGTTTGATATATAGTCATTCTTGAATATCATTCATTTGTATATGACTAGAAAACAAAGTACTCTCTGAACGATGAATTATTAGAGCCGCAATTTATGCACATACCTGTCACTAGTTCCTCATTGACTGGAAACTCTTCATGTAAAGAATCTTTTCTTCATTAATTAGCTTTTTATTTTGATTTCATATCTCTATGAACAAGGGTTTCTTTAATCTAATTTATCAAGTGAACTAAAATGAAGTATTGTCAAGTACAAAGTGTGTACTTGACTTGCAATTCTACCTCGATGTTTCACCATTCGATGAGCAAAATTTTTCAGAGAATTGTTTTTTGGAGTTAATTAGAGAGTGGTATGTGTTACAGAATAATTCCCCTGTAGACAAGTGAATCTTCCCTTGGATTCTAGACCCCTAATACCAAGACATAAAAACACAAATGGACACTAACATCCCTTTGAATTCATTTTAAGTAATCATAAATAGAAAGAGATGGAAGAAAGTGTGATGCACTTTATTCCATAGTTCGTCCTCGTTTCTCCCAATTCGAGTTTGATCTCTAAACTCTTCAACACAACTTGATACTTGTAATACAATGGATAACAAAGAGATACCAAGAACTCCTACTCTACGAGATTAGATTAAATAAATTCATCTACCAAGATCGACAATCACATGAAAGAATACACAATCTTGAAGGGAATAGGCCAAGTATATACATGAGAAATTTAAAGAGATACTTACAATCATGGATGGTGTTGCAACAGCCTCCCCAAGTCCTCCTCGTCCAACCCCTTGCTCGAAATATCCACGATCAGAATGGCAATGCTTTTGCTGATTATTTTCCTCATTGGTCACCATG
This sequence comes from Picea engelmannii, assembly GCA_009831015.1. Taxonomy (NCBI): domain Eukaryota; kingdom Viridiplantae; phylum Streptophyta; class Pinopsida; order Pinales; family Pinaceae; genus Picea; species Picea engelmannii. Next base: position 237,014 of record ML790645.1, on the reverse strand, counting down.
AGAATGCCTCCATTTATAGGCTTTGGGAGGCCCAACCACCTTCATTATATTTGGAATTAGTTGAGGATATTAATTCATCGGTTGTGGTATCTTCCTTAGATTCAACCTAAGGGTTAGATTCGAGCCAAACCAACTCGAATCATCCTTAGTTGTCCTTAGAGAAAAGGGGATATCTTCCCAATATTTTCTCAACCAAGCGACACTCCTTTACAATGGGAAACAAAGCGCTACAACACTTCCTGCTAGATATAAGGAGAGAGCTAGTGCTCCCTGGATATGAGCAGGGGATCAATGATCTTCCAAAAATTGTGAACATGGCCAATTCTCATAGAAAAACACTTTGTTTCGTCTTTCAAATGATGGGGATTCTTCTTCTAACATGTTTTATGGGTCATATCAAGTGTTCTCATAGTGTTGTTTGTGGTGTGACACTTACATGAAAAAAATGTGGCATTTATGACACTTGCGACAAAAGTGAGACACTTACGAAAAAAGTGCAACACTTACACCACTTACAACAATGTGACATTATCAAAGTGAAGAATTTTGATGTGTAACAGTATGATAGCTCAATTTGTTTTGAACCATTTTAAATTTCAGCTCTACATATATTGTTCCTAGCACTTCATAAGTTTACAAATTCATATTGATGAATAAATGTATCGAAATTATTTTCCTATCGTTTGGATGACATTTTTGGCATCATTGCTAGGGAAGTGTTGAAGGAGTTAATCTTAAAGTGAGTGTGTCATTGCTTTTGTTTTATCTTATGTAGGAACAACATTTCATACTTGGAAGACTAGAAGTGGTAAGATGTGAGGTGAGAAGCTACACATGCACTTTAGTGAGTTTCCACAGGCCCCTTTCATGTTGGTATTTTTAGTAGTTTTTAATTTTTTAGAATGATAAAGATTGTGTGAATAGGGATAGGGGTAATAGAAATAGAAATATTAAAATAAGAGAAAATCCCACCACCCCATCTAGTGGTGATGCAAGTGTAATCCATTCTATTAACCATGTGGAAAGAAAAGTTGAAGGAGAAGAAACTCCAAGGGTAAAAGTCGAGGAACCTTAAGAATCTCCTATATTTGATCTCGTCAAGGAAGAAACCCCATAGCAGAAGCAGTGATTACTTATACTATTGCATATCCAATGTCATTTTTGAGTGGGAAGCATGATATATAATCTGAAATCAATCTGGTTCAAGACCCATAATTCTTGACAACAACCTCTGAATAATTTGTGGTACAAGAACAACATCTTGTTATGAGGTACGAGATGGAAAACGAGGAAGGAACATGATCTAACCATGAGGAAATAGTTACTTTTGAGTTTCCTATCAGATATCTTGGGGGATTAACAAAAAATAAGAATATTACTCCATCTCCTCCATCAAATTCCCATGGTTTGGAAAGTCAATAACTCGATGCATTCTTATTTCAGTTTGATGTACTTGGTAGGAGTTATGATTATTCTACTAATGCCTCGAAATTGAAATTGTTTCTTGCCACCCTAAAAGGGGATTCCCTTCCATGGTTCATGGTCCTTAGTGAAAATAGAATTTGAACTTGGGATCAGATGAAGAAAGTGTTTTTGAAGAAATATTAGGACTACTGCAAAGACAAAGAAATCAGAGAAGAAATATTCAAAATAATGTAGAAGGAGGATAGAATTTAAGAGGAATATGTGGAGTGATTTCAGTATAACCTTCAAAGATTAAAAGAAGGTCAACTAAGTATGGAAACAATGAGAACAATTTTTCTAAGAGGAATAAGAGATAAGTCCTTAGAAATTCTAAATCTGATGGGATCAGGGGATGTTTCCTAGTTTCCATATGATGAGGTATATGAGTTATGTAAATGATATTCAGGAGAGAACTCAAGGACTAGTAGAATGTCTAGAGACATTGCTTCCATATTTACAAAATATGTTTGAGGAATTAGAGTCACAAGGGATACAATTGGTAATATGTTTGAAAATTTTAAAACTTATATTATCATCTCTTTGAGTTCACAATTGGATTTTTTGTAGGTTAAGAAGAGGCAAGAGAAGTCAAAAAGACATTTATCTATATTCTTTCCTAAGTGCTGAAAGAAACATCCTTGAGGGATCTCCCTCTGGAAAACATTGAAATTTTTGGTATTTGTGAAGAATCTCATTCTACTAGAAACTACCCTTCATTACCAGGAATTAAGGTAGAATATCGAGGGGAGAAAGAGACCTCAAGTTCACTTTATGCAATGGAACCACAAAAACCATGGAAACTCTAACCTTTAGGTATGGTTCAAATCTCTGTAACTCAATTTCCTTATCCTCATAATCAAATGTGGAACACTCCTATTCCATGGAATCCTTGGCCACCTCAACCCATTACAAACAAAATTTGGTAGTAAGGTTGGCATGGTTCATCCTATGATGTCATAACTACCTTCTCTTATCCTACACTACAACCATACACAACATACCCTCCACAAATCCCTCAATAAGAAATCAATCATCCACAACAACTCCAATTACCTGCTCCTCAAAACCCTCCACAACCAACAAAAATTCCTACCCAACCCATCCTAAATCTTAATAATAATAAACAAGTTCATCCCATTGTCTCAAATATAGATACTAAGTTTACTTCAAATTTCTGTAGAGGATTATTTAAAATATTTGGTACAAATATGAACTTTATCACAACATACCATTCACAATCAGATGGGAAGAGAGAGAGAGTGAACCAAGTTATTGAAGGCATGGTGAAAATGTATGTGATGGATAAGCCATCTAAGTGGGAAGAATACTTTCATTTGGTTGATTTTTCCTATAATAATGGGTATCAAGGTTCATTGAAGATGATCCCATTTGAAGATTTGTATGTTAGAAAATGCAATACTATAGTGAGTTGGGAAAACCCAACAAACATAATAGTACTTGGGCCAGAATTGCTCAAGAATATGGAAGACCAGATGGTTAAAATTAGGTAGAACTTGAAGGTAGCATAAGATAGAGAAAAGATATATGCAGATAAGAAAAGAACATATAGATAATTTAAAGTGGGAGATCACGTGCTTTTGAAAGTGAAGGTCAATAAGAGCTCACTAAAGTTGGGAAGTTGTACAAAGCTAGTAGCTAGACCCCATGGTCCATTTGAGCTATTGGATAGAATAGGGTAAATTCCATACATGATTTCATTTCCTTCTTCCATGAATGTGCATAATGTATTTCATGTCTCTTTGCTGAAAATAATGTACATGATCCTAACTATGTTATTGATTGGAATTTGATTCAGGTGGAGCCAGAAGGAGACTTTTAGGTCTAGCTGGTGCACATATTAGACAAAAAAATCAAAATTCTATGGAATCGAGTCATAGAATAGGTAAAATTTCAGTGGACCTTCTACAGTCCTGAAGATGTTATTTAGGAGTATGAAGATGCCATGCAACCAGAGTACCCACGATGTTTTGAATAATTTTGAAATTTTGATTTATGTTTTGTACATGCACTGAATACAGTGCCAAAATAAGGGGCAGGGGAATGTAATAGCCCAGTTTTGAGTCCTCGCATTAATAATGTATTTTGTTTATTTGATGAAAGGATAGAGTGCCTAAACAATTAAAAGGGGTCGAAGTTCCTAGAAAATGTAATACTTGATCGTTATAGGGAAAGAGTTACAGGGGGCTATGAATCCACGAGAGAGGAGGATAAAGGGGATAGGCCTTTTTATTATATTTTATTTACCCATATTAATTTTAATTGAGAAAAGTGGTTACATGAGCTTCTTAGGTGGAAGGTGTTAATGGACAAATCAGTAAGTGCTAACACGAACTAATCTCCCTAATTTCGACAAGAAATTAGAACAAAACATAGCAAAATACAAGCTTCTTCTTAGATTTCATTGTAATATAATCTATTTCAATGGGGGATGAATGAAATTCCATTTAAATGTCATTTGATCCTCGATAGTGTCGCCCTTTCTCTATCCTTGGATTTGTGGGATGTTGAACATGTTAAGAAGCACAAATGGGGGATGAATGAAATTTCCTTTAAATGCCATTTGATCCTCGGTAGTGTCGTCCTTTCTATATCCTTGGATTTGCTGGATGTTGAACATGTTAAGAAGAAAAAACTAAAAAAGAGAGAGAACAATGATATATATCTTCCAATGAAACTTATTCATAAGATCAAGGGGTTATGCAATAAAAATGAAGAAACGTTTATAGGGAATACATGTATTACTGCATTATATTGATGAAATTAGAGAATAAAACCTATGCCTTGATGTTGCAAGGTCCCTTCCAATGGCCCTTTGCCTCAACACACACACATTTTCTCCAATTATTTTGATGAAGAGTGTTCACAACTTGACTTGGAAAGCTAAAGCAAAGCTATCACAAGTACAATCTTCAACAAAATTCTTCATGCATAAGCCAACCTAGCGTTTCCCATGAGAGATCCCTCTTTATATAGAGTGAAGAGAGATGGATGAAGATATTAGGATGATGCCAATAAATCAGAGAAGTGAGTGAGATCCAAACCGATCGGAGGCCACCTCATCCTTCTAGATATTACATTCTATAACCTTTGATAATTTCACCTTTTTCCTTTGCTTGAGCATCGTCGCACCCTAAACACAAGCAGCCTGCGATGATGTCCCATTCCACTATGGTGCAACATGCGACGATTAGGCATCATCTCACCCTTAACATAAGGAAAGGTGTGACGATATTCTTTGGTAGGGTTTTCAATAAAGAAAATATGATTTTGCTTCCCAGGGAGAAAGTCTTATTTCTTCAATAGCTTCAGGGAATAGAGAAGTGAACAATACACATATCATCGGTGATCACGGGGGTGACCAAAATAATGTGTAACACAAATCCACTTAGGATTTATTTAGTTCCTTCCAACATAATTTTTTTGTCTTCTTTATGGACTCTCTCCAAGAATTTCATCTTAATTTGGACCCTTGTCAATGACCTGGACCTAGATCTTTAAAAATCACTATTTTGCAATTTCTTACCAATCCAAGAAGAATTGGACAAGGGCCCTCTTTGACACTTTTGTAGATATCCTCTCCAGGGAAAAAACCATAAGATTCATCTCAATTAGACTTAGTATGCTCCAGTTATGGAATTTTTTTTCCCAAGTGCAATATCCATGGTTGATCTCAATTCAGAAGTAATCTACACCATCGATCTTCTCTCTAACTATCTCAATTGTTGACCTAACCATTTTTCATTGGCCCCATTCCTTGGAAATTGGTTGCAACACCTCTTCAGACTGGCCAAACCAATCATTGACCATCTAAAATTACTATTAGTGGACGAAACACTATCAATTTGGTCGACCCAACCATCGTCCCATCAGCCAGCGTCCATTCTAGTTGGCTGATGAAAATCACTTCTCTAATTCGACTGACTCGACCATCTTCCATCGACCATTTCCTTGTTGATGTGGCATGACACATGATTGTTGATGTGGCATGGCACATGGATGTTAGTGTGGCATAAAACATGGATGTTGACGTGGAATGACACATCATCACTCTTTTTCCTTCATATCCCATCGATTGTTTCTCTTGGATGATCCAAAACTTCGCTAACCCGGTCGATGTCTGAGCATCGACTCTTTCTCTCACTTGATTAGAAAACTTTGCTAATTGGTCGACCAGACCATAGGCCCATCGACCATTTATTTTGATGAACAAAAAACTTCTCCAAATAGATTGACCCTACCATCAAGCATCATAGGATTCCATTGGTTATTAAAACACTTTGGCAATCCAGTTGACCTAACCATCGGTTGTTGATGAATTCTCTAGGCCAAATCCAACACTTCAAAAAAAATTGGACCAATTATCGACGAATCTAGATCATCGATATTTGAGCCAAAATGATCTTGATAGTTTATCGACTCCAAACCCCCAAAGGTTGAAATGAATCCAGAGTTTCAATATAACTCAGTTTTTCCAACCTATGAAATTGAATCTTAGTCGTCAAAATAGTATTTTGCCAAAATTTGAAAGCATTACAATTTTTTAAAGTTTTTCAAGGATGAATCTAGGTCGTTTATCTTGAGATCGAACACAATATCTTACTTCGATTCATCAAACTCTTCCTAGCACTAAAGTGACCATTAAAACTTAAATTTTCTATCTTGTAGGTTGAATCTAACTCTGCCACTCTGCAGATCGACTCCATTAAACTTGTTAGGTAGTCTTGAATCATTTAAACTCATATATTTTCACAAATTTGGGGATTTTATCTCTAATTTTTCCACCATTTTCCCCCAAATCCTTACAAACTAAATTTATGACAACGAATCTACCCAATTCACAGTCGTTTCAGCCCATATCATTCTGGTGTTTCAACCAGAAGTTGTGATACCATTCTATAACATACCTAGCCACCCACAGGTTGACCACACTAAAAAAATGCACTTCTAAAACATATTTTGAATTCTGATAACATTTAATAATAAATAAGAATGAAATACGCATATGCAATGATCAAGTTTCATGATACATCATAAAACAAATAAACAATATTCCATGCACAACAATAACCATCAAGCATCTATATTATAAAAACGAATCTCATAGATAATAATTAATACACAACGAAAATAAGTATACAAGCATAGAAACACATGACAGAGAGAAGTTATATCAAACAAAATCAATCAACAACTAGTTGTATATCAAGGATGTTCCACCCACCATAGATGTTGTTGTTCCAAATATCAACAGCAGGTCACCCTCAAGCCAGGGCTATGAATCCACAAGGATAGGTTCCTAGACAACACTCAGCTTCCCAAACTAGTCAACATTCAAGCTCTTATAGGTTTCTCAATGAAAAACAATCCAAAGTACACCAATTCTCTTCTCTCCATCCTACACCACCCAAAGACAATCAACCCACGTCACTCTCACGCAGGCCTTCAAGCTGTCCACTTCTTTCAAGGGCTCCAGTGCATCTGGTCTAGAATCTCCATGCTGGGACACTCAATATTAGTAGCCATGAATAAAATGTAGTACATGCTAATGCATCTCATGCATGCAGGAACCAATTCATGGTTGGAATACACCAATGACTACTATAACCAACAAACAATGGCTCCTTTCTGAGAAATTAATTTTTCCTTCCTTATCAAAGATCAAGAATGATTGAGGAATAATGAATGAGAAAAGTGAATGAAGAGTGAACCCCCAAACAACCCACAAGGGGTGTTTATATAATTACATGAAATGAAGAACCACGTAGCCTTCCCCCCAAGAAGCTCATGTAACCACTTTTCTTATTTTAAATCAACATGGATAAATAAAATATTATGAAAAGGCCTAGCCCCTTTATCCCCCTCTCTTGTAGAATCATATCCCCCTATAACTCTTATCCTTGTATGTATAGTAGCCAATGATGTATTTTATTATTAATAAGGATAAAATATTACGTTTCCTAGTCACTCCAGCCCCTTTTAATTGTTTGAAAAAGATGGTCTTTCATCAATTAAACAAAACACATTATTAATGTGGGGACTCAAAACCGGGGTATTACATTTTGCAGGAAGAAGTATACATAAAACAACCACATGGATTTGAATTTTTTGGTAAACAAGAGTTGATGTGTAGGTTGAACAACGCCTTGTATGTTCGTAAGCAGGATCCTTATGCATGACACATGTAGATTGATGAGTGGTTCCATAAAAAAGGGGTAAATAAATCAGTTGTTGATGTTAATCTATACATTCTGAGAGATGGTGATATCATTTTGATTATTGTTTTGTATTTGGATGATCTCATTCTGACAGGAAGTGATGAAGTGATGATGGATTGATTCATTGGTTGAAGGATGAATTATGACAAGAATTTGAAACAAAGGATCTAGGTCCTCTTCACTATTTTCTTGGTTTGGAAGTATGGCATGATAAAGATCATCTCATTTTGACTCAAGCCAAGTATTCTCTGGAGATTTTGAAAAAGTTCAAAACGGAGGGTTGCAAACCTATCTCTACACCCATGTATCCTTTTACTAAATTGATATTTGATGATCCAAGTGAAGAAGTGGGTGCTACATTGTGTTAACAATTTATTTGCATCATTGTTTACTCACATAATACTTGCGTTGTTTTATCATACAAAGTGAATTCCCTTAGTTAGTTTATGGTAAATCCAAAGAAAATTCATTGACAAGCGAGTAAGAGGATTATTCACTATTTGAGTAGCAATATTTTTTATTCTTTTGGGTATGAAAAAGACAAGGATATTGTTTTTCATGGTTATACTCATGTTGATTGGGCAGGTGATATGAATTCTACAAAATTTACTATAGGTTATTGTTTCTCCTTGGGTTTTGGTTGGTTTCTGGGAGTAGTAAGAAACAAGCTTGTGTTTCCTTTCCAGCCACAAAAGTTGAGTACGTTATTGTTGCTACTAGAAGATATGAATCAATGTGGCTTAAGAAATTGTTTCTTGATCTTAGATTAATGGAGAGTCATACTCTTATATTTTTTGATAATCAATCATACATTAAGTTGGATAATAATCTTGTGTTTTATGACAAGTCAAAACACATTGATACCAAATATCATCTCGTTAGAGACCTCATGAATAAGAAGGAGACCTACAAGTAGTATTGATAATATTGCTAACATTTTCACTAAATCCTTGCCTAAGCCAAAATTTGAAGATTCAGATTTAGAATTGGTTTGCAGGTACCTAACACTATCCCGAAGAGGGAGTGTTAGAATCATAATTATAGTGTTCAATTAGGTGTGTTGTTTGCTTGATTTAGCTTATTGTTAATTGTTGAGATTAATCTCTATCTACGTAGGTAGTTATTGACTATTCTTATGGAGTTTGTTAGCTCCAGGAGATCTCGTCCATATTTGGTTTATGGTTGTGATTGGATCATATCTGAATCTAATCTTCTACTATCTTTGAGTGAAAAAACATATGTATAAATGATGCTTTAGCTGAAGAAAATAATAACTGAGAGTTTTTTGTGTTGATGTGAGATTTTTTTGTATTAACGTGATATTTATTGTGTCTCTTCTTCAATTCTGTTTTTTAATTATTCGATGTTCTTTTTGCTATTGTTTTGAGAGTTCATTAAGAAGAGAGGATTGGAGAAGAGACTAGTCAAGAGAAATGCAATTTCTCGACACTTTTAACTTTTACATGCTTTCCATTTATAGCTTCAATAGAGACCTTTAACTTTTAAAAATATATATTTAGATTTTATAATGTTTACATTATATTTAAAGGTAAGGCAAAACAGGTTGACTTTTCTGAGCAAGGATGCCTCTTTATTGAATTAATTATTCTATTTGGAATTTGTAATAGTCACTACGATTCCCATTAACTATGATATAAAAGAAGTACAAGTTCTTCAAAAATATGAAATAATCATTGCCCTATTTTCATTTATGGTTAAATCCATGTGGGTAGAAACATCGTTATTTCTAAGTGTGGAGTTAAGCATGGACTTCATGCTTCCTTGTAGTGACTTTTCTGAGCAAGGATGCCTCTTTATTGAATTAATTATTTTATTTAGAATTTGTAATAGTCACTACGATTCCCATTAACGATGATATGAAAGAAGTACAAGTTCTTCAAAAATATGAAATAATCATTGCCCTATTTTCATTTATGGTTAAATCCATGCGGGTAGAAACACCGTTACTTCTAAGTGTGGAGTTAATCATGGACTTCATGCTTCCTTGTAGTGACTTTCCTCGGGGTAAAGGATTATTTGAAGGACATAATGTTTCCCTACATTGTGTGATGTTCCTTTACTCTTTTTTGAAATACTAGGATGAATTCAAAGGGTGAGATACAAATGGATTCATGTTACCATACATAATGTGAATGTGAGAATAGGGATGGAAGATTATAAAAGATCACAAAGTATTAAAAGGGGGGAGATGATCATGTAGTTACTACCTGGTTTTAGGTACAAACTAAAATATCCTAGAAGATCACAAAGTATTAAAAGGGGGAAGAGGATCATGTAGTCACTATTTGGTTTTAGTTTTAGGTACAAACTAAAAGATCCTAGAGTAAGACAATTATATATGTGGTAAATCCAATAGTTTAATTAAGAAGTTAAGTTTTTATTAATTATAACCTGTGGTTGTAGGTGACCAACGTTATTTGATTAGGTTTTCTATCATGTTTACCAATAATTAAATGAGGAAGTAGAGGTGACTACCTCACGTGGGATTCACCTTGTTGACCAATATCTTATCATGCCTTTCATAAAGCGGGGTTTAAATTTGTGAAAAATAGAGTTAATATATTGTAGGTATTCTAGGTGGGGTGGAGGTGTGTGGGGTATAAGAGGGTTTATAGGTATTGTGGGGTATACAAAGAGGTATTTGGTAAAAATATGGGATATCTAGCAAAAACAGGTTTTTGTAATTATAAAGATGTATTGGGAGGGGGGTTCAACAAAATGTTTTTGGGAGGCATTTATTAATATGTATTGAAATTAGAGGTATTATTTACTCCCATAAATGCATGTTCTATGTCATAGGTTCACTCAATGGAGACCCTGTTGAATAAATAGGGTTAATTAATTGGCAATTCCTTTAATGAACTAGAAACCCTAATATTCGAAATGAAATAGAAGAAAGAAGAAAAATCACCTAGAATTCATTTCTACAAATGTTGATACTCCTTTGGTTAAAGTAAAGAGTTGTGATAATCGTTCAAGAGTGGTTAACATTGTGGAATGACTTAGACACTTAGCTCCAAATTCTTATAAGAGAAGACTTTCCTCGATCTCCATTACAAAACTATGTGTGTGTGTGTGTGTGTGTGCGCGCGCGCATGCACACGTGCACATCTATATGTAACCAGTAAACACTAGATCTACTATGATAAAGATACATCAATGAAATATGAAAAATATAGAAACCTAGTTCCCTTAAAGGAGATGATACCTCACTTTCCCTAGCTTATGATGGAACATCCCTTGATGCTATAGGGATAAAAATTCCAAGGTATGAATGGAACTATGCCAATGAATATATCCCAAGATGAATCAATCAGATATGAAAAATTTGAGCAAATAAATCCAAAGGAGTTCTTATAAAGGAACCAAGGAGTACATGTGTAAGTAACCCTAGGGGATTGAGAAAGGTGGAAGGTTATCACTCACTAGTTCAAGTATGCATATGTAAATTATGGTTTTCAAAGATAAAAGAGATTGGAAGAATCCAAGGGGATTTACAAATAAGACTTTAGGAGTTTAAATAGGCAAAGCAGTGTTATTAATGTCTAAGAGAACATTGTATTAGGTATTAGGGTACCTAAGTTGCATGGATGATTTTAGGGGATAAATTTCGCTCATGGGCTAATTTTCTGTGGTTTTTCCAAAAATGAGATTCACAATTTTAAAAATGATTCACCCAAATACTATGGGATAAAATTATTTTACCTTAAAAATCGCCAAAAATTTATAAAAACTATATAAAATCCTTGGAAATTTGAATATTTTAAAAAAATATCGCCAAACATTTATAGTTGGCATATGAAGGATTAGTAAGATTCGCCAAGTTTTCTACATTTTAAAATAAATTTCCATCCTTAAAAGCATCCCTGCTGAGTTGTATAGAACTATCATATTGTTTCTTTTGACTATGTGCCACGTATTTTTTATAATAGTATCATGGGTTTTGTGGTAAAACATGACCCTTTATTACATGATTTGTTGATTAATAGTCATTGTTATCGCCACATATTGTAGGTTGGGAAAATCCCAACTCAATCTACAAGACTGAGACACCTATGGGAGTAGTTACCCATTGTCACATTAGATAGATACTCCCCTCACTTTAGTGATGATAAGTCACCAAAAAGGGGGAATCTCGGTGACCCTAGGGGGATAGAGATGGAAAGTGGTAGAATGGTCAGTGAAACCCCTCTAGGTCAGGTTTGGAAATGGAAAGAGGCTTGTAAAAGAGTCTTGTGGTGAAGGAAGGTTTCCAAAGTGTTTTGTACCTAAAAGACAATGTTAGACCTTCCCAGGATAAGACAAATGATCATAAAACCAAGCCTATATCAAGGGGACAAGCAAGGAAAGCTTGTTGTTCTAAATTGTAGCAGTAAAAAATATATATATACGCGATAGAAAGAGCTTTTAGTTGCATAATTAATCATCAAAAACATCAAATATTTATTGGATGATCAATTACTAAACATGTAGGTAATTTTCCAATACTTAAGAAAAATATTTGGCAGTAAAAAGGGGCTACTAAATTAATTTTTCAAAAAATTATTACAGTAGCCTTATTGTTGTAGGAAAAAAATTCTACAACAACAAATTCCAACCACGAAAATCAACAAGTAAACCATCAAAAAGATAGCCAATGGGCAATAGAACAGTAATATTGGTTCATAAGTTAATTTCAACGATGTAAAAGTGAGTAAATGATGAAAGAAAGTGAATTTTTTTGCATCCCTAATGGTTGTAGCATTAAGTTAATTGCAACAAGAGAGTTACTATGCTAATATAGACTCACTTAGGGCACAAGCAAGCTTATGACACTAAGAACATATTCCAACTTGAACAAATACAATATCTTTCAATTTCACATATACCAATGCAATGATGTTATTTGTCCAATGAAAATTAATATTAGTTCGTTGTCAATGGGTTATGGAGTCTTCTAGTGTAAGGTTATATTTACTACTTTTCTAGGGTTGTAAGCCATTTTACTCCCTAGAGAAAGAAAATCCAGCAAGGTAAATCTAGGAGGGTGTAAGCCCTTTTACTCCTCCTATCAACCTTTGCAATAACTTATCCACTTAACAATAATGATAGACTTGATGTAGGGTGTATACCCTTATACTCCTCCAAAGGTTTAGACAAGAATAACTATGAAACTAGAAAGAAATACCAACAACATGCAGAAATTTCTTACCAATTCTAAGAGATATGCAAGATAAACCCTTATCTACCAAGTATTTTCCATCATAGTACAAAAAGAAAAGAATACAAGAGATAGTGCACCACTTTATCTCCACAAGACAAATTACTAGAATCCAAATAGCATCAAAGAGAGAGACATGTGTTTTTCCCAAGAGGGGCAAAAATTTTAGCCATGTATTATGTAATTCTCGAGTGTGATTATTGTCCAAATGAAATGAATTATGTCTGTATTTATACAAGAGATATAAAATTAATTTGTTCAGTTATCATTAGAATAAAACACAATTAGTGAGGTTGACCTCCTCTAATTTCCCCTTTACATTCATAATTTCAAAATAGAAAAATAAAATCCCCCTTTAGGGGTGATGTCATGCCCTAAGGGTGACGTTTTGGGCTAGAGAGCAAGTCATTGAGAATTTTGGAGAAGTCATTGTATTCCAAAGGCCATGTCTCCATGAAATAGGAATTATCTCCTCTAAAACATGCCAACTCTCTGTCAAGTGAATACCACCATCATCAAACCCTACTGCCCAATGTGACGTCATGCCCTCAAAAGTGACATGTTGGTCCTCAGAGGTCAAACATTAGGCAAGAGGGAGCTAGCTATACTTCTCCAAGGTGTCCTCTCATGCCTCCAAAGGAAACGTCTATCATCTAATTGTCCAAGGAGAGGGGGCACAACATCCATCCCATGGGACTCATGCCCCAAGTGAAGGTATAAGTCACCATGTGCCTTCATAAAAAGATTTCCACCTATCAAAGCCTTGTAAAGACAAGAATATTCACCCTCCAAGAGCTCACAAGTCATAAGAATCATGTCAATTAAGCCATACATAATAAAAGAACCACCCAAATATGTGCATCAAATCCCCCCTCTCAAAATAAACAAATGCTAAAAGACCTTATGTATCTTGCCAAATTTAGGTATGGGAGGGTTGTCATGTTGATCCGAAAAGATCTTTTACACGACTATGGTTGAGTTATTATGCATGTATTTATTAACCAATTAGGAAGATTTAATAAAGAGAAAGATGTTATAGAAGAAATAACATAGCCATATGAACATGTACAAAACTGAAATCAAGCATAAAACAATAGCAAACCATAACACCAATGTGACAACAAAGTTCGGCAAGCTCGCCTACGTCTCTAGGCCTTTGTCTCAGTGGGTGAGGTTTTCTTATTTCTATTCAAATCTCAATAAGTGCATCACAACAGTACCAAAAGGTTACAAAACTGATTTGTTCTTGTTCTACTAGATCTATAGAACCCAACAGAAGAAACGACACTCAAATCAGATGACCGAAGCTCCCAGAAATGGCTCACAAAGGTGTGCTCCTCAACAGATTCCCTGCATAAAAATGGCTTTGGCTTGGAAACTATTCATCATAAACCTACTCTGAATCTCCTCCCCATGTCCTTAAGAAGGCCTGGTTTATATAGATCTTAAGTTGGTAACCATCTTCCAACTTCCCCCCAAGATCTAACCTCAAAAAGGGCCCAATATCCCCCAAAAAGGGCCAAAATCCCCCAAATCTGCCGAATAAAATCCACAAAATCAACTATTTCAAAGTATTAAACCCACTTTTGTATATAATTGGGGTGCAACCCCTCTTGCATTGGCCCCTGGTCATATGGGATCCCGCCATATGGCCAGGCACTAGCACCTGACGCGCTAGCTTCCCACTTCTCAGCTTTGGGTCACATGTGAAAGGCCATATGGCCTAGCCATAGTCCTACGTGCCCTTTCCTCTAGTGTATCCCCCTCTATGTGGTAGCCCTGGTCTTGTGGCCATGCCCCTCTCCAACTTCACACCAAATATTGGTTCAACAGTCATGGATCTTAGCCCGCGGTCGGATGGGGTTGGCCCCCATCGACTGGGCCTATCCCCGCATTCTCCGCCATGGTTGACATATATTAAAAATGCGCCAGCTCTATAACAAGAAACAACCACAACCTAAATGGTTAGCGCATATTTGTCAAGTCGTTGGCACCCGAGGAGGTTGGAGGTTTGAACCTCCTAGCCTAACAATTTTTTTACCCAGCTGTCATTGGGCATCTGTAGGGTGCCTCGTGGCACCACCTGATTGGGCCACATGGTGATCCAGGATTGGACCACCTCATCAAACCGTATGCCCAATCATCCTGCCACCTATCCGACATGTCAGCAGTCCATATGCCCAGTCACCCTACCATGTGTAAGTCCATATGCCCAGTCACCTACCCAGTTGTCATTCATATGCCACGTGTCCATCTGTCATAGGGCCATGTCAATGTACGGACTGCCACATATCATCCATACAGTGACACGTGTCAAATTCGTACATTTCCAACTCAGCTTGAAAATGACGAAAATGGGTGACACATGTCAGCTCTTGGTGACACCACGTCAGCATGATGATGTCATCATGAAGCATGTTGATGTCACGTGTCGTACATGCTGACATCAACGTTGACTTTGACCTGGTTGATTTTTTTCATGTTTGGTGAAACGAACAAAACACAATATCAGGAGAATATGACATTCGTTTGAGTCCGTTCAAGTTGCATTGGGTTCGTATCGAAGAGACCTAAGCACAAGTCCATTCTGAGAAATTTATTTTTAGGCCTTTTTGAGCTCTATCAGGCTCCTAGATCCGATTTTGGATCACATGGTGACCTATTGGGATAATCATTCCCCATATTAAGGAGTGTTTCCTAGGTGGAACCTCTCTAATTTATGTGAAGAGTATGAGGGGGATGGGTGTAATATCCCTCGGTCAAACCCAAATGGAAATGTAATATAAGTGTACTTAAGCTGGTGAGTTGTTTTGACATCATTTTGTAATGCACCTCCCATGGCATAGTGTGTGCATGAACTGCGCAGTACAAAGATGTAGTGTACACATTCACGGATATCACGCGTAGTAACTAAAGTGCACACAATATGGAGGTCAGCGAGCCTCGTGTATATGATATGTGTTATAGGCTGGTGAGCCAGTTATTATAAGTTGGGATGCTTATGTTTTGGTATTAGGTCGGAGCACCTAGATGCTAAAGGCCAGTGCGCCTATTTTGTACATGTCTCATGATTAATATAAAATACATCGTTGTGCACAGACCGGCCACGATAAAAGAGATGGGGGGCTAAACTTCACCAGTTAGGGAAAGGGAGGGCCAAAAGTTAAGGGAAAGGGCTAAGCTAGAGAGCTTAGGCCAAAAAGGAATATTATACCAATATTTCCTAAAACATAAAGTATGGATAATTATTTTATCCTAAGTACTAAAGTTGGGGACAAGTGGACCAAAGTAGCTTCCAACATGACAAGTGTCAAGTTGGGGACATGCATTCATATCGTGGGGACTTAGCTCATTTGGTCACTTTTCACGAGGATTCTTACCAGCAGCTTGACCATCATTCTCACCATCACTTTCACGATCGGTTTCACTGTGATTCCTTCCATCACTCATTTATCCAATCAATGATTCCATTACCATTTTTATTCATGTCATCTGTTATCCTTGAGACATCCATTTCACCATATCTGAGCCTGTTTCCGTAACCTTTTCCAGTTGGTGTACCTGGTTAGCTTGGAGAGGGATTGAAGAAGTAGGTTGTCAGGCCTGTGAGCAATTCTTTGAGCGAGAGAGTTGTTGGGGATTGATTTTCGAAGGTTATAAACTACAGCTACAGTGCTCTGATACTTCTGGTCTAGCCTGTTGTTGAAGCCCTGGAAGGGAAGTGGGGAAGTCGAGGGACTATTGAGCAAAGAAGGGGCACACTTCCTTGCGTGGGATAGGCATGTGTGGAATGAGAGGTTGTAGGCTATTAGTTGAGTGAGCACCTGAGACGGAGTCTTTCCTGTTGTCCACGAGCCTTAGCCTGGTTAGGAACCCTTTATCTAGGTGGAGTTTAGTCACAGATCAGGGGTGACAGACTATTGAGAGTGATGAACAGTATAGTCTAAGGCTGGGAGGTTCGTGGATGGTCTGTACACAGTTGATGAAAATATTTCCCAGATAAGTACCAATCGTATGATAAAATTATATGTTGCATTGTTATTTATGTGTTTATGTTACAGTTTATCATATATGTGATTATAATTGTATGTATGTTTATGGGTATTTTCCTGTATATGTTGCATATATGTGTTTATTGTTATTTCAGTATGAAATCTTATATTACAAAATATAATTGTTTGTTTATGTTTATATGTAAATCTTTCGCAAGAGTGATGTATGTATATGTTTAAGTTGCATGCAGTTTGAAGAGAAAATTTATGTGGCATAACTCAGTTGAATACTGGGTATGTTACCGTAAGTTCCGCAGTAAGAGAACGAATGTGTTCCCTAGAGTAGCATGGCTCGGCCTGTTTAAGGATGGCGATGTTACCAACTGGTATCAGAGCATGAGATATTGCTCTGGAGTGGCATTTCCCCGGCCTATGGGTGGCCGGGGGAACGTTACAAATTGGTATCAGAGCTTCAATTTCAACACTGACCCTGGATGGGCCAGAGTGGTTCAGTTGAAGCGAATATTCACAGAAGAGTAACTTCGAAGTGACCAAAATTCAAGTCACAGAGCATCCATGGAAAATGTTGGTGTGCAAGTGTGCACGGTAAATTGTGGCGTTGCACAGAAGAATATTGTGTGTGGATGCATGCGCTGAATTTAGCCTTGCGCGGTGAGCACGCACATAGTAATGTGCACATGGGGTGCGCAAGTATTGCATAACATAGAGGAGTTTTTTTGGTACGTGCATAGTATGAGTGTAAGTTGTATCACAACGGTGTATTCAATGGTGTGCGCAGATTATTGTGCGTGATGGAACATATTGAACTTTGACATGGTGCAATGCATAGGGAAAAATGCATGTGGAGTATTAGTGCGCGATACCAAAAATGTGCGCAATGGATATCGGTGCACAACACAAAAGTAGTGTGCGCAAGTTGTCAGTGCGACGGAGAAGAAATGCATAGTGGATATAGGTGCCCGGAAACCCATTTTACCTTGTGATGTTGCTTTGCACGATAAATATGGATGTACAGGNCAGGTCGAATTTTAGTGTGCTCGAAGTCGTTTGGAAGGCGATGAGTCTGAGTTTAATTTGCATAATATTAGAAGAAAAATAAACACACAACCGCATCGAAGCATTAATTAAAAGGAATTCCGATTTTTACATTCCTCCGATTCAAAAAGATGGAAGTGAAATATAATCTTACAAGAAAAGCATACTATAAAAGAAAACAAGACTCATAACACCACCAGATAGAATTTTGCAATAAACAGTCCAAAATCCGCTTCTGTATTTATATAATCGTATTAATCCCAAAATTACAAAAAAGGAATGATAACATTTATCCTGTTGTAAAAAGGGTCGTTTAAGAATAGGCTTATCATCTCTGGTGCTCCTTACCTCTGCTACTAGTTGTTCAAAATTCGTTGAAACATACTTAATTTTAGTTGAAGACTCACTTCATCTTAGCGATCTCCTCCTTTAATAAATCTAACCAGACCAGTTGATTCTCTCCAACACTTTCGACCGTTTCAGCCGTGGATTCCTCCTTCTTCTGTCGCTTGCTCCTTTTCTTCTTAGCAGCTGGTATGTTGATGACTAAATCCTTCATAGTGGGATTCAGCCTGACTTCCAACTGTGAGTCTATAGGCGGCTCTATGTGGAATTTAGTCACTAGAATGTGTGCAAGTACCCTTTCCTCCTTATTCGTAGGAAAGTCTAGCATGTTGCCCAAATAACCAATCTCACTGGATTTAGCCTTGTCCATGTGTCTCAGGTTGCAGATAACGAAATGATTTTACAGAGAGCAGAAAGTTGAGCAATTTGGATATTACTTCATTTATGGATAAGCAGATACCTTCATACTTGAGGATTGGTAGTTATAGAATTCCAATTATGAAGTGCAGACGGACTACGTACAAGAGCGTTGGGTTTCCATGCTCGGCTAATCCATTTCGAATGATTATCTTTTTAGTTCATTACATGGCGGCGTCCAGCTGACGTCACATGGCTGCGAAGTACCGAACGAGTGAAACAGGGTGATCCGACTAGCTGTCACCTGCTCCACGAGTGGTGAATTTGACATGTTGAAGCACATGATACTACGTCTTGGCGAAAGTGGTTTCGGAAAACCACCTTATTGCACAGATGTATCTCTAAAGGCACCGCGCGTCTATGTTTTCAAGACTTGGGTCTTATCTAGAATTGTCACAGTGATAACACCAGGAAATCAGGAGAGATAACTCTGATGTATATATGGAACCAAAATGGTTCATATTTTTCATGAATTGTTGAATTGTTAGCCTGATAAGTTTCGATGGCTGAACGTTTTGCATAATTAACAACAACTAGATCATATTAGACCAGTGTAGAGTCCATAGGAATGGAAGAATCATAGGGGAATTACACTCATCAAGATGAGAGCAAAGGGGTGGATGTCCATTTGGGCATTGAAGCAACAAACTCCAATGGACATGGATAAGAAAGGAATGAAAACATGAATATGGATGAGACCATTAAGAATTTGCAGACGGATGCCCAAAGCCATAAAGCAAATAATGAAAGGCTTATGAGAGCCAAAGAGAAGTAGGATGACTTCGACATGAAGTTATTAGAGGGCTTGAACAGAATAGAAAATAAATTGGTTAAGGAGAGTGGCTCAAGAAAATCTAGAAGTCACAAAACTTCGGATGAGAAAAGAAAAGTAAGAAGTGTTAGAAGACATCACCATCATTCCCCAAGGAATTCCAATAAGAGAGTAGGCAACATCTCAAGTCTATCCCATGTCAGAAGGTATAAGAGGTCTGGGGTGGATGAGCTACGAGGAGAAATGAACAAAATCAAACCTCCTACATTTGATGGTGAGCACAAGAAGGATGAATATGCAGAAACATGGTTTCTGGGCATGAGAAAGTATTATCAATTGCATAATTATTCTTCTCATGCAGAAGGTAGAATTGTTTTCTATCAACTCAAAGGAAAGGCCTCCATGTGGTGGGATCAACTTGTGCAGGTGCAACACATTAAAGAGAAAAGTGTTGCTTGGAGGGAATTCAAGAAGTATTTTGAGAAGAAATACTTGACTAAGAGATACTATGACAAGAAAATGAAAGAGTTCTTTGAAATCAGGCTTGGAAGTATGACCATAGATGAATATGAGAGAATATTTCTAGAACTGTTGAAGTATGTCTCTTTCATCAAGGATGAGACAGTCAAAATTCAAAGGTATTTGAGTGGATTTCCATCGTTCACCAGTGACAAAATACAATATGATGATCCCAAGACATTAGAAGAGACCATAAGGCGAGCTAAATGCCTATATGATCATAAGAAAGCAAGGCCATCTTTCCAAAAGGCTTGGGAAGACAATAAAAAATTCAATATGGATCAGAGGAAGAAGGGAGCTAAGCCACCATTCTTCAGAAATAATCCACAAGGACAACGAACTCCTAAAGAACCCAGAACGATTAACACACGGAGTCAAGGGCCAAGGAAACCACCTATGCAATGTTGGGGTTGTAAAGGAGATCATAGGTTTAGAGATTGTCCTCACAGAGGTGAAAAAGGTAGGGTTGTTCACAATGTACAACAAGATGAAATAGTTGAGGACATGGGCAGATATGTGCCAAGGATTTATGTAGCCCTTAACAATAAGCAAGCAGAGTATCAGTCCCACATGGTTGAAGTGGAAGGTATGATCAACAACCAAACCATTGCTATTTTAATTGATTCAGGAGCTAGTCATAGTTATATAGACCCTAAGATGGTGGAAAGTTTTCGATTGCCAAGAAGCAAGAATGGGAAATCTCAGTTGGTGCAGCTGGCTACAAGAGCCAGAAGAAAAGTTAATGAGATGGTTAAGTCATGCCTCGTAGACATGAATGGACTGAACATCAAGGTAGATTTAAACATATTGCCTTTAGGTTCCTATGACTATCTAATTGGGATGGATTGGTTGGAACAACATCACACTCTCTTAGACTGTCACAATAAAGAATTTACTTGCCTAAATGAGGAAGGGAAACTAAGGAAAGTACAAGGAATTCCCAAGGCAGTAACCATTAGAGAAATTTCAGCATTGCAGCTGAAGAAATGTCACAGAAAAGGATGTCAAATAATTGCAACTCATTTGGTGGAGACACCTAGAGATAAGGTGCCAAATTTGGAGGATTATGCAATCCTAGAATATTTTAAAGATGTGTTCAAGGAGGTACCCAGACCACCCCCAAGGAGATACATTGATTTCTCTATAAATGTAATGCCTGGAGCAGTGCCAGTATCCAAGACTCCTTATAGAATGAGTACACCAGAGTTGAAGGAGTTGCAGATGCAGCTTCAAGAACTTCTAAAGAAGGGGTATATATGCCCAAGTGTGTCACCTTGGGGTTCCCCGGTCTTGTTTGTGAGAAAGAAAGATGGAACATTAAGATTTTGCATTGACTTCAGACAATTGAATAAAGTGACTGTTAAGAACAAGTATCCTCTGCCAAGGATTGATGATCTATTTGATCAGTTGAAGGATGCAAAGATATTTTCAAAGATAGATCTCAGATCAGGATAACATCAGGTAAGGATTAAAGAAGAATATATCAGAAAGACCACCTTCAGGACAAGGTATGGTCATTATGAGTTCACAGTGGTGTCATTTGGGTTGCCAAATGCACCAGCTGTTTTTATGTGCTTAATGAATGGTGTTTTCCGAGAATATTTGGACAAGTTTTTCATTGTCTTTTTGGATGACATTCTTATATATTCTAAGTCAGAGGAAGAGCATGAACATCATTTGAGGATGGTATTGCAAGTATTAAGGGAGCATCAGTTGTATGGCAAATTGAGCAAGTGTTCATTTTATCAGAAACAAATTCATTATTTGGGGCATATCATTTCAAAGCATGGGATAACAGTGGATCCTGAGAAGATAGAGGCCATTAGAGAATGTTCAGCGCAGAAGAATGTGATAGAGGTGAGATAATTCATGGCTCTTGCAAGCTACTACAGAAGATTTATTGAAGGATTCTCAAAGATTCCACACCCAATCACTTCCTTGCAAAGAAAGGGAGTGAAGTTTCAGTGGACACTAGATTGCAAGAAGAGTTTCCAACACTTGAAACAATTATTGACAAGTGCTCCAATATTAAGGATCACAGACCTAGATGAAGAATTCATCGTATGCATCGATGCATGTAATGAAGGACTTGGTGGAGTCCTCAGTCAAAATGGGTTTGTCATATGTTATGAATCAAGGAAGTTGAAGGATCATGAAAGAAAGCATGCCACTTATGATTTGGAGTTGGCAGCCATAGTGCATGCCTTGAGGAAATGGAGACACTACCTCATGGGGAAGAGGTTTGAGCTAAGAACAGACCACAATGGTCTGAAATATTTATTTGATCAGCCAAATCTAAATGCTAGGCAAAGAAGATGGTTAGAATTTCTAAGTGAATATGACTTTGATACAAAGCATATCAAGGGGAAAGAGAATAAATTGGTTGATGCACTCGGTAGGAAGGTGCATGAATTACATGCTACAACCATTAGCATGTATTAGACTGATATTAAAAGAAAAATTATGGAGGCTGCAAATGCAGATATGCAATATAGAGAATTGGTAGCAATGTTACAGCGGGGTAACATGCCACAAAAGGTGGATAATTATAATTTTGGAATAGATGGAATACTGTTGCACAAGAACAGAATTTTTGTTCCAAATGTCCAGGACTTGAAATGAACGATTTTGCATGAAATGCATAATGTTCCTTATGCATGGCACCCTGGATATCAGAAAACCATGGCAGCGATCAAAAGCCATTACTTTTGGCCAGGTTTGAAGAAAGAGATCATTGAATACATCGCTAGATGTATGGAATGCCAGAAATTTAAAGCTGAGAATAGGCACCCAGCAGGGTTGCTGCAACCTTTACCCATTCTTGAATGGAAGTGGTAAGTGGTGGAAATGGATTTTATTACGGGATTTCCCAGAACAGGCAAGCTGCATGATTCGATCATGGTGTTGGTGGACAAACTTACTAAACTTGTCCATTTTATTCCACTAAAAACTACTCACAAGGCAACAAATGTTGTTGATATTTTCATGAAGGAAGTGGCACGATTGCACAAAATTCCTAAAACAATTGTGTCCGACAGAGACCCGAAATTCACCTCAAATTTCTGGAAAGGATTGTTCAAAGGATTCGGAACGAAACTGAACTTTAGTACAGCTTATCATCCTGAGTCTGATGGACAGACGGAGAGGGTGAATAGGGTGATAGAAGATATACTAAGAATGTATGTGATGGAGAAACCATCAAAATGGGAAGACTACTTGCACTTGGTAGAATTTTCTTACAACAATGGGTATCAGGAATTGTTGAAGATGAGCCCATTTGAAGCACTTTATGGCAGAAAGTGCAATACTCCAATGAGTTGGGATAATCCAGCTGATAAGACAGTAGTTGGGCCAGAGTTGCTCAAGGAGATGGAGGACCAAATGATAAAAATTAAGTAGAATTTAAAAGTTTCCCAAGACAGACAGAAAATTTATGTCGATAAGAACAGAACCCACAAAGAATTCAAAGTGGGTGATCATGTTTTCCTGAAAGTAAAATCTAATAGGAGTTCCCTGAAGCTGGGAAGTTGTGCCAAGTTGGCAGCCAGATTTTGTGGACCATTTGAAATCCTAGAAAGGATTGGTCCAGTTGCTTATATGATTGCATTACCTGCATCTATGTCTGTTCATAATGTCTTCCATGTATCATTGCTAAAGAAATATATACCTGATACTAATCATGTTATTGATTGGAATGTGATTTAGGTGGAGAAAGAAGGTGCTTTTCAAGTGCATCCGCTGCGCATTTTGGACCGAAAGGTCAAGCAGCTCCCGAACGGATCCATAGGGCTTGTAAAGGTCCAATGGACTGGGTACAGTCCTGAGGACTCTACTTGGGAGCATGAGGATGCAATGCGGATAGAATACTCGCATCTTTTTGAATATTTTTGAAAACTCTGTTGTATATGGGTGTATGATGCACTAAGGACAGTGCATAAATAAGGGGAGGGGATTGTAATATCACTCGACTGAACCAAAATGTAAATGTAATATAAGTGTACTTAAGCTGGTGAGGTGTTTTGACATCATTTTGTAATGCACCTCCCATGGCATATTGCGCGCATGAACTATGCAGTACAAAGATGTAATGTACACATTCTTGGATACCGCACGCAGTAACTAAAGTGGGCACAGTATGGAGGTCAGCGAGCCTTGTGTATATGATATGTGTTATAGGATGGTGAGCCAGTTATTATAAGCTGGGATGTTTATGTTTTGGTATTAGGCTGGATCGCCTAGATGTTAAAGGCCAGTGCGCCTATTTTTTATATGTCTCATGATTAATATAAAATACATCGTTGCACACAGACCAACCACAATAAAAGATATGGGGAACTGAACTTCACCAGTTAGGGAAAGGGAGGGACAAAAGTTAATGGAAAGGGCTAAGCTAGAGAGCTTAGGCCAAAAAGGAATATTATACCAATATTTCCTAAAACATAAAGTATGGATAATTATTTTATCCTAAGTTCTAAAGTTGGGGACAAGTGGACCAAAGTAGCTTCCAACATGACAAGTGTCAAGTTGGGGACATGCATTCATATCCTGGGGACTTAGCTCATTTGGTCACTTTTCACGGGGATTCTTACCAGGAGCTTGACTATCATTCTCACCATCACTTTCATGATCGGTTTTACGATGATTCCTTCCATCACTCAGTTATCCATTCAATGATTCCATGACCATTTTCATTCACATGGTCCGTTATCCTTGAGACATCCATTTCACCATATCTGAGCCTGTTTCCATAACCTTTTCCGATTGGTGTACCTGGTTAGCTTGGAGCGGGATTGAAGAAGCAGGTTGTCATGCTTGTGAGCAATTCTCCGAGTGAGAGAATTGTTGGGGATTGATTCCCAAATGTGATAAAATGCAGCTACAGTTCTCTGAGACTTCTGGTCCGGCCTGTTGTTGAAGCCCTGGAAGGGAAGTGGGGCAACCAAGGGACTATTGAGCAGAGAAGGGGCACACTTCCTTGGGTTTGACAGGCATGTGGGGAATGAGAGGTTGTAGGTTGTTAGTTGAGTGAGTACCTGAGACAGAGTCTTTCCTATTGTCCATGATCCTTATCCTGGTTAGGAACCCTTTACCCGGGTGGAGTTCAGTCCCAGCTCAGGGGTGACTCACTATTGAGAGTGATGAATAATGTAGTATAAGGTTGGGAGGTTCGTGGACGGTCTGTATGCAGTTGGTGACAAAATTTACAAGATAAGTACCAATCGTATGATAAAATTATATGCTGCATTGTTATTTATGTGTTTATATTACGGTTTATCATATATGTGATTATAATTGCCTGTATGTTTATGGGTATTTCCCTGTATATGTTGCATATCTGTGTTTACTGTTATTTCAGTATGAAATCATATATTACATAATGCAATTGTTTGTTTATGTTTATATGTAAAGCTTCCGCAAGAGTGTTGTATGTATATGTTTAAGTTGCATGCACTTTGAAGAGAAAATTTATGTGGCATAGCTCAGTTGAATACTGGGTATGTTACCGTAAGTTCCGCAGTAAGAGAACAAAAGCATTCCCTAGAGTAGCATGGCCCATCCTGTTTAAGGCTAGGGATGTTACCAACTGGTATCAGAGCATGAGAGATTGCTCTGGAGTGGAATTTCCCCAGCCTGTGGGTGGCCGGGGGAACGTTACAATGGGAGTAATACTTTTTGGAATGGGGTTGCTTGACATATAAGGGCTCATATTGTATCATTTATGTGTACCTTTGTAGAGGTTGTCTTTCCCTTCTTCTGCAATGCATGATTTTTCCAAGCCCTTTTCCATTTAGTTTATTAGAGAATTCCCAAGTTGAAGCTAAAGTGGGACTTCTACCTAAGCACGAAAAACATTTCCCACCTTAACTCTACCTTGGTCACACTATGCATCCTCAAGTTGAAGAAAATGTGTGGGACTTCTACCTAAGAATGAAAAACATTTCCCACACATGCTCTACCTTGGTTGGCATGCTTAATTAGTTATTTATTTCACAGGTCCCGTCAATTTTTTGTGAGATACATTTCATTGTTCTTGGGATCCCTAGGCGAGCATCTCGAAGGTTTATGATTGGATTTTATCTTTTTCCAGCTACAAGCCCCTGGGCCTTCAACCCCTTCTTCCCATGAAATGAGGTATAAGACCTTGTTGAGTCAATGTGGCCTGAAAACCCAAAAGATGAGGAAACAAAGGGAAATAAACATGGAAATTGGAAAGTATGTGTAGGAGTGGTACGATGAATTATTAAGGAGACCTCCCAATAGAAACCCTTTCCCCAAGGGTGATCACTTACTAGGACACAATGTCAACCACCAAGGTGAAATAGGGAAAAGAGCATAATTTCCAGGAAAACATTTTCAAAATCAAGGAAAAACCCTTTGCAACATTTTCAAATGTTTCATTTATTAAAATGACACTTACCATAATGTAGGACTCGTTACCTCATGGAGTAAGACATGTCATCCTCTGTGATCCAAACTGGTATGGTCAAGGGTCCAACCATCAATATCATAGTGATGGGTGGTGTGATGTGGGGATTTTTCTATTGTTATGTCTCTCGGTACTCCATGTTTGCAACATTAGGGCCTCGATACATCATCTTCTTAGTTACCCCTATAAATGGGGGATAACAGTTACAATACCTTAAGGAAATATGTTGTACCATTAGTTCCAAGAGATCATATATGTTTAGGGAGTTTCAGTCAAATTGAATCCTCTAATTACCAACCCTAAAATGTTTTTGGGTGGCCATGGATCCATTTTAAGGCATCCTAATTGATCATGGATCTGACCAGAGGGCTTGCACTCCCAACTAGACCAATGGAGTTAGGAAAATAATGAACTAGGTTCCATAAGGGATCAAAGTGAATCAAACAAGTGACCAAGTGATCAAAATAAAGGTGAAAGGGTGCATATGTGAACCCACATCAACATTAGGAATCCAACTAAGTTCCCACTTCTAGGATAAGATGAGGGGGGAATCCTGGAAGGTTATCCATGACATTAGACCAATTCTCGAGATGTGTTATAGTCTAAGAGAAAGTATAATAAATTTATCAATAGTTCCTTACACAGAGAAACATATGTTACAACATTATACACACACACACACACACACACATAGACATACAAGGAAGCATACAAAAGTAATAGGAGAACCAACAATACACACTTTTATTATATGTAAAACAACCTTAACCTCTCTTCATTACAAATTCACACACACACATATATACATTTCATAACAATCACTTGTCATTTATAACTTATTATCTACTTGGTCAATCTACTTTAACTATTTATTCAATCGACTCCTCTATTCGATTTTTATATTGACTTATCTGGTCAACTGGTTGGTCTAGTCAACAAAGTCGACTTTCCCTACAATAAGAGGTATCATAGCATCATTGGGTGGGTCATGTATTAACATGAGACAAGGGTGTACGATATGGGGCACCTCCCAATGGGTTACTGTATGTGAGTACGGAAGTATGAATTTTACAAGGGGTAACCCCCCTCCCTTGAAGGAGTTGTTATCCATGAGATGGGAATAATAGATCTAGTTGCAAGGAAGAATAGAAAAAAAAGTGCATGGGAGAAATCTCAATTTTTTTGTAGTCTAAGCCAATGCCTTGATGTCGTGAAAGAATCCTTCACTTCCTAAGATTATATATGGAATAGTATGTGTGAAAGCCCACATGTCTCTAGCATCGGTGCAAGGTGGAGCCACAAAGGTGCCTTGTGGATTAATAGAATGTTAGGGAAGCAAAAGATAAAAGTGAAGTGATATCAATAAGCAAGTGATGCATGCCAAAACATAATGTAGGGATAGGGGAACACACAAGGTAAATTGTTATGTATGAATAATCAAACCATAATATTATAAATGAATGTAAGCTCAACTATGATGTAAGTGACACAATAACCAAAATACAAGATCAGGGATAAACATGTTCTAACTGCTATGTTAGTGAAATAATGACTCTAATACCATGTAATAAAGCATCACTAAATCCAATGACATTAATAACATCTCAATTATAAAATCACTAGTGTGTACTAGGGAAAGAGAGCAATATTGGTGCTTACCTACATGTGAACTCTAGTGGTATAAGAATATTCTAAGATGAATTGAGTACCTGCATCATAAAGGTGATTTGTATTCCCTAAGTAGGGTAGGATAATGAGACCAAATATAAAGGAAAGAAGAAATGAATGGTGGAAAGGGAAATTCATGAGGCAATGATACTAGGGAGATTCTAACAAAAGTGAGAGAGGGAAGATGACAACACTAGCATTGTGTTGGAAAATGTACAGGGTGACATACACTAGGTAAGTGAGAGAGGTGGCATACACTAATCCAAATTCATCATGAACAAAAAGGTAACATATGATGATCAAAGTTAGTGTGAGCATGGGAGATGACATACATTGATTAATAATTATCGTGTTAATGGAGGCACCGGACAATAACCAAAGACATAGTGTGAGCTCTATGCAACATACAATAAACCAAAAAGTGTGAACGTGACATCGACATACACTAACCTAGGGTCATCATGACCACCAAGATAACATATGATGACCCAAAATTAGTGTGAGCATGTGAGGTGGCATACATCAACCTAGGGTTCATGTGAGCATATAATAGACCAATGCAAACAATATACTTGCAAAAATAAAATGAACAAAGGAGGAGACAATGTTGTCACTTATTTCCATCACTATTCTTAAATTAATTAGATTAATCTCATGAAAACAAAACACTTTCTAAACAAGATAAAGCGATAAAGCTTTCTCTTTACCAATTTAGTTCACATGAAAAGAAAATCCATATTTAATTAGTTTCTCTTCCTTTATTTGGAATAGCAATTTCATAGCTACTATGAGTTGTCACTTTAATGTAGCTAACATTCTTTAATAGAGTTTAGGCGAATAATCCACATTGTATGGTAGAGTTTAGACCATTAACCTTCAATTTTTTCATTTTAGTTATTTAATTACTTTTCTTTAAATTAAATAGTTCCTCTTTAATGGAGAAGTACTCTTCGGAATATTCTTATGAAGGTTAAGTGTATCTCCTATTTCTAAATGTGCTTTTTCTATTAAGGTTAAGTTTATATCCTATATCTATATTCACTTAAATCAAATCAATTTTTTCTAATTTAAATTTTTTTTATAATAATCACGTATTATCTTTAATTTAAAATCTTGCACATATTATCTCTAAATTTTTTCTATTAAAATTCAATTTATGTTTTATTTTCAAGTTCACTTAAATCCATTTATAATCAACACATCATTTCTAAATTTAAAATCCATTTATAACTAGCACATATCATCTCTAAAGTTAAAATCCAAATCAAATCCATTTATAATGAACACACATCATTTCTAATTTAAAATCCTTTTATAATGAACACATATTCTTTCTAGATTTTTTTTCTATTAAAATTCAATATATGTCTAATTTTATGTTCACTTAAATTTATTTATAAGGAGTTCTAGAGGTGTAGTCATGATTTAGATGCCCCTGAGTCACGGTTTCTTAACCACAGATTAGTCCCACATGTCAAGGACAAACTAACAACAACAAAAAAAAATTATTTATAAAAAACACATATTATCTATAAATTTAAAAAATCCATTTACAACTAGCACATATTATTTTTAAATTTAAAATTCATCTATGATGATGGTGATTGTGGGTGAGGGATTGCCTTATTAAGGTACTCTGTTAGTAAAGTTATGGGTTGCTCTGTTCAGAATATTTAGCTAACAAAAAAATGTCCATTAAAACTGAATTAGTTTATTAGTTTAAAAAAATAAAATTATATAAAAGTTTATATCTCTACGTTTAGATTTAGTTAATTTGAATCTCGTTGTAACGTTGGTTATATCATCGGCCATCCAAACATTCCTAAAACTTCTACATAAAGCTTCTTAATGTTAACCTCAAAAATAAGCTTGATAGGGATATTATATAAAATGCGGACATGTTTATATTGTTGTTCAGTGCGGTGCATTACTGTCTTGACTAGAGCTAGGTGAGTTTCTCGAAATTCCTTGGTGGATTATTTTGTGCCTGCCTTTGCCCTTTGACTTTTGTACTCTACAGTCGTCATTGTATCTGTAGTCTTGCGTACGGTTGAGAAATAATAGCGAGAGTAGGTGAAGTTTCTTGATGACTTTACCGTCTGTTCACATGAAGAAAACAGAAAAATATTTCAGTCAATGATGTAGTTAAAGGTCATAGACAACACAGAGCGTAGATGAGCCGTTGGATATATCTGTATTTAGTAAAGGGGGTAATGGGTTGGTGTCCAACAACAATGGAAGTTTCTAGTTGTTGGACTAAACAATCCCATATATATTTCACCAAAATCGCCCTGGTGATCTTTCGTCACGGGAAAAACGGAGTAAAGAATCCTGCTGTCTGTCATATAATTCTACGTGTAGCACGCGCAGTGAAAATCCATTGGTTCACGTCAGAGGGCGGTGGAATTTCTGTAACAGAAAACGTGGCACTTTCCAGGAAAACGTTGAAGGTCACAGAAGAAATTTTGATACTTGCCAGGAAAACGTTGAAGGTCACAGAGGAGGCACGACTAAGAACAAATTTCCAATAAACTATTCAAACAGTGTGGGATGTAAGGGTGTCCACCACCGGCATCGGATTATAAAAGTGGAGGTAGCCTCTCATCACCGTATACATTTCTTCTCTGGTTTTGTGCGTTGAGTTATTCTTTCGAGATGGCCAACAAGCGTTACTCGGCAGCATATATTACAGTGGTCGCTCTACTTTTGTTGGTTTGCCTGCAGATAACGGAGGCAGACACAAAGGCGAAACTAGGGCGGGAGAAGATAAGCCACCTGCATTTCTATTTCCACGATATACTGGTGGGCAAAAATGTGACAGCCGTGGAGGTGGCCTCGGCTCCCACCACCAACTCTTCGGCTACTCTGTTCGGCACGGTTATGGTGATGGATGACTGGCTTACCGAAGGGCCGGAGGCGACCTCCAAAATGGTGGGCAGAGCTCAGGGTATCTACGTTTCGTCCTGCCAACAGAAAATCCAGCTGCTCATGGCATCAACGTTTGTTTTTCAGAGTGGAAAGTACAATGGCAGCACCCTCGCCATGGTGGGAAAGAATGCGGTTTTCGATCAAGTGAGAGAGATGCCGATCGTAGGAGGCAGCGGGTTGTTTCGATTGGCTCGAGGCTACGCTCTCGCTCGCACTCATTCCTTCGATCTAAAGACCGGCAACGCAGTCGTGGAATACAATGTCACCGTCCTACATTACTAGTCCTTCTGTCCTACATTAGTAATTATATATTGTGCACCCTATTGAATAATATTTGGCAACGGGAACTTATTCGTAATTATATATTGATATAATAAGATCTTAAAATTCAATGGATAATAATAAAGTTGTTATTT
>ML790645.1:176925-197017 GCA_009831015.1 Picea engelmannii | reverse complement strand
GAAGTGTGGCTTTACATCAGCAAGGAGAGGCTTAAAGGAGAAGGCAAAAAGTTGAAACCGATTCGATATGGTCCCTTCAAGATTGTTGACAAGATTGGTAACAATGTTTTTCGTTTAGATTTGCCTCCTTATATGCAGATGTATGCAGTTGTTAATGTTGAGAATTTGAAGTTGTATGAGCCTCTGTTGATTGATGATCAAGGAGAGCATGTTCAGATTCCTTCTATAGATGATTTTTCTCTAGAGTATCTAACAAAACTGCAGGAAGACACCATACTTGATAGGAGGATGCGAACTTCGAAGCGAGGAAATGTGGAGTATTTGTGAGTTGGTCTTAAAGGGACGAATCCAAGCAAGGCCAAGTGGATTGAGGTTGGAAGGGTGGGGGAACTATACCCTCATCTTCACATAGACTGAGATAGTCTTTTGGTGGTCCAAAAGCTTTCCAATGGGGAGGTGTGATCAGGGGATCAAATTTTGCTCAATTTTCAAAGTGCTTGGAATGCGACGAAAACAGTGTCATTGCGTCTGTCTCGTCTTCCTGATTCTAGTGGTATATTTACTTTCTCAAACTAAGTCCATATGGAGAAGATATCGCGATATGTTCGCCAGGGCAAACAGGCAAAATTTTTGGATGCTGACTGTACCTGTCTGTACAGTCCGTACGGTGATGTGGTAGGGCCGTACCATCCGTACGGTGATGTGGCAGGTGGATGACGTGGCGAGTTTTCATTGGTTCATGATTATCGAATCAGGGAATGACACGTGTCATTGGTTGTCAATGATGTGAGGACACGTGGCCCAATCAATTGGCGCCACGTGTCACTCGTTGATTGGTTGATATGTTTATGTAAAACATATGCGCACGGGTTTTTATACAACCCACGGTTCTTTTATATATATTACATGTGACCCCGAGTTGGAGCGCGGGAGTCGATTGACACAATTTTCAAACGGTTTAACCACCATTTGCCAATGCGCGAGGTCACATAGCCATATGCCCAGGTGCCGAGGCGGTTAGGGGCTGACGTGCCCTTAACCATCCTACAGTTTGCATCATTGGCGCGGTTGCGCCCGGTGCTGGGTTTTTACGCTTAAAAGAGCGTGTGAGCCAGGTTTGTTCAGAGGAGGGTGCGAATTGTAGAACCAGAGACAACAAGCTTGAAGAGGGAGACTTCCAGGAGGCCTAACTTCTTCATTTTTCGACCGATTGAGGTGCCGAAAGAGCCCAGACAGGGGTTTTGGGACGTTGGGAAGCCATTGGAGCAGTCAGTGTGTCAATTTGAGCATTGTAAGACATGTTTTTGAGCACTTTTTGAGCAATTAATAATAATGATCCATTGGAAGCTAGACCAGGAGATGTAGCCCATAAGAGGGGTGAACTCCTTTATCAATTGTTGTGCATATGTGTTTATGTTCAATGTTTATGCTGTTTTCTATGTGTATTTTGCATAAGTAATCCTTAATTTATGTGTTGCAAACTGATCCTGTTGCTTTAAACACATAACATTTCACTTGCAATAATTATTCAAGTTTTTCAAGTCTTCTTCAATTTTAGATCATAGATCTTTGTTGATTATAATGACAATGTCAAGGGATATAGATCGTCATTAACAAATATAGTGTTTGATGGATTTCTTCTCAAATCAGACATAGTAAAAGATGAAAGGAATAAAGCATGATTGATAGCAGAAATGTATTTTGCAAGGCATTGATTTCCATGAAATATTCTCGTTAGTTGTTAAGCTTTTCTCTATTCATGTAGCATTGGCATTAGTTGTTGTAGCTAGATGCTAAGACAAGTTTTTTATGGAGATTTGTATGAGGATATATGTATATCAAACAACTAGAAGGGTTTGTTCAGGGTCGCAACAGAAGATTTGTTTGCAAGCTCAAGTAGTCATTGTATGGCCTGAAATGTGCATCAGGCATTGGTACAAGATGGGTGATTCCTTCATGGTGAGCCAAGTTTTACAAGAAATGAATTTAACCATTGTGTTTATGGTACATTCATTATCTTGGTGTTTAGATTGTTGATGATATGTTTTTTGAAGTAAAAGCATGGTTAAGATCAATAGGTTGGCTCTGTTGACAAGGATATTCGTGGTGAAGGATCAAGGACCAGCAAAAACAAGTCTTGGGCATGGAAATACATAGAGGCGGGAAAGATGGTAAGATTTGGTTATCACAGTTGCAATATAAGGAAAAGATACTCAGGAAATTCGGCATGAATAATGTGAAACCGAAAAATACCCCTTTGGCTTTCCATTTGTTTTCTTCTGGTGTATATCCTTGTAATATGGAAGAAAAGGTTATGTCTCATGTATTGTATGCTAGTTGGAAGTATAAAGTATGTGATGGAAAGGTTTGATATGTTCAAGTATCAGACGTTTCACATGCAGTTGGTGTTTTCAGTAGTCACATGACAAATCCAGGTAAAACAGTGAAATTGGGTGCTTTGGTATCTTAGAGGCACATGTATCACCTATAGTGGTTTCAATGTTTTTGTTTGAGATAATTTAGATTTTGCAGGAGAATTTGGACAAGAAAAGATCTACTTTATGAGTATAAAGGGACCATTGGGTTAGTTTGGACAAAGTGCATGTTTTTTTGTGTGTGTTATTCAAAGCCTTGTGCATTTGACACATAGTTCATTTTACCTAAATTGGACATGGTATCACTTTGTAAGACATGTTACTAATGGAGGTGGAGTGGTCCATATTTGAGCATGTTGTGCAGACGTGTTTTTGGAACGAGTGTTGAAGAGAAATTGTGGTCATGATTTGCTTCTCTTGAAGGTGATGAAACAAATTGGACAAGGCATCAGGGAAATTGTTGTCAAGGTGGAGATTGTTGAAATGGTGACAACAAATCCCCATGGGATGTGGATCTAGATCCTACTATTCAGTTTTTGGTTGAGATAAGGCAACCTAAGTTAGAATGTATAATTAATGAATTAGTTTCATTGTAACCGTGGGAGAAATTGTTTCAGTATGTCAGCCTAAGAGACAGATATTGAGCCACTGGCTTCAAGACTCTCAAATATTGAGTCAGTGGCTTCAAGCCCTCTCCAGGATGCTGGTTGTAATCTTCATGATATGAATAATAAGACAGTCGATGCCTATGCTTGGTGGACATAGCCCAACATTTGGGTGAACCACTTGAAATCCCTGTCTATTTCTCATGTGTGTGATTGTTAATTATCATTGAAAATTGTGTTTTCCACATTGACAATTCTAACAGATTCAGTCGGAGTTCAACTTCTCAAATTATTAACAGAGCTGTCACTTGGACCATATATTCAGTATCTCTAAACTTGAGGAATATTCAGGGTTTTCACCATCTGATGAAATATGTTGCAATTGTTCTAAAAGCTTCACTGAAACAATTCTAGTTCTGGAACCGAGTTATTTAAGCAGGAAGGCTTGCTCATGTTATCATTTGATCGCGACTAAAAATCGACTTCGCAAGCATACCTAAATACTGAGAGAAGTGAGTTTAAATTTCATTCTTTAGTGTACTGTGCTAAGCTTACTGAAGAAATGCGGAAAATGCATTAGTTGAGTGTTATAAACGTGGAATAAAGGCTAATCCTTGGTACTTCTACTCAGGGAGATGGATTATTTGAAGGCTAAGCCGGTACTTTCATTATTTTCGTTATATTATACATAATTGCGTTGTTAGTTGCATGTACTGTTTTAATTCTGTTAGACTGTCCCAGAGAGCGCAATATTTAAAGTTGTCTCTATATTCTTGGGGCCTTTATTGTGAATTTTCTCTTGAGAATTGGAATTATTACTAGCCATATATTCTTAGATATATATGGGAATTCGCCTCGAGGAGAGCAGGGAAATTTCATTCTTCCGAGAATATCAGCGGAGAAGTGGAGTAGCAGTGTTGTTAAGAGGTCTTTTTATGCAAACTTTTAAAGCTTGTAATTATTCCACTGGAAGGGTTAAAATGAGAGGTCTTCTTTGCATTTCAAGGGTGGATTTGAAGCCATTGTCCCGAAGTGGGGCATCAACTTTGGATCCAATGCAAGGGATGCATATATTTTACATTTTCTACATGAGATGCTAGAGCCTCTTGAATCAGGGGATGGAGTACGGAGACAGATTCAGGAATCTTTGAGACGGATTCATGAATCTTTGAGAATGGCGTCATCTACTATCTGGTAGCTCGTTTATCGAATAAAGACTGTTAATAATGGCAAAAATTAGGTTTGGATCAAACCCTATAACAACCTATTTCTACAAAATTCTGTAACAATTCTAGCCAGAATGAAAATTCCTTCTCTAAAAATTTAGTTTCTGGAAATTTAGTTTACTCCATGACAAAATTTCAAATTCTGTTTCCGATTTATTAGCCATTGATGATTAGTTAAATGGGGAATACTTCTTTATTCGTTGGGAATTTTCATAGTGGCGTCATAGAATATATGGGATAATCTACAGATGAAATGCGCTGACGCAGCTTTTCTGTTGGGGTATAATAGATGTTACTTTTATCAATGGCGTTCGTTTGGGTTCAATGGCCATATGTGACAGAAATTAAGTTTTGTAGACAGTTTGAGCAAACTTTTCACATGCCCTCTAGTATGACAGTGACAGATCAGATCAGACAGCTAAAAAGGGAAAAACCCTAAAATATCAGAAGACGTGTGTATTAGAATAATTATAAATTGGGCGCTCATCAATTTAGCGATAGAGAGAATTTTACAAGCTAACTGCGACTCCAAAGTTCACTACAATCAAGCCATTAGGTGATAGATTGTTTGTAAAGATTTAGGCCATTGAAGAGAAAAATCGAGGTGAAATTTTATTTCCTGATACTACCTAAGACAAGCCCCCAGGGTGGTTAAGTTATAGCTGCGACCGATGTCAAGTGAGTTTACGTAACTTTGTTTTTCTCCTCCATCCCCAATACCAAAACCCTCACAAATCATACCAAAAATAACAACTAAATTATGCAAAGGCCTCTAGCAAATCTATTGCCAAAACTGACCCCTGGTAAAAACAAGGTCTATACCCGCGAATCAAAATATGCTCTGTAACGTAAAAACAAATTATTTCTAGAGATGCATATATAGCTCCATAGGTGTGGAGATTATGTGCTCTCTAATACTTATGTTCTTAGTGGATTTTTTTGTATGCAAGTAACTATCACATAAAAGTCAGCAACTGTATCAGTATTATCATTCACAAAATAGGAATTACAACAAGAAAACCTGAAGTAGAAACAAATAATAAAATGCAGGATGGGAGACTGATGCCGATGGGGAAAATGCTGAAAAATGACAAGGGCAGATGAGAAACAAACTACTTAAAAAAAATACTGATAAACTCCAGAAAAAAAAAATCATTCTAAGGATAATGAAGAATTATGTTGATAGTATGAAGAATGAAAAAATATCCTAAGGCTAATGAAGAATTATGTTGACAGTATGAAGAATGAAAAAATATTATACGAGTCCAGGTTTTGAATCTCAATGTATCTTTGTTTTGACTTCTGCAATTTAGTTTATCCCATGAATTTATACTGGTTTATAGTTGCGAGCTCTATAATGCCTGGTTATGTAACTGGTTTGCGTTGTGAGGTCTATCTAATGAGTGAATTAGATTTGCTCGATGGGTTTTCATCTTTGGTTGTTCAATTCAAGGTTTTAGGGTTCCTCTGACTTGCCGCTTATAAAATCTGCAACACAAGGGTTCTAAGAGTCTTGTTTTTGAATCTCCAATTCTAGGAGTCCAGGTTTTGAATCTCTATATCTTTGAATTTTTTTTTCCATTTAGTTTATTTCATGAATTTATACTGGTTTATAGTTGCGAGGGTGTATGATGAGTTACGATTTTACATGTTACACAATTCTCTATTTAACCAAAGTTGATAGAGTCGTACTCTGTACTCGCTGGAAAACTGTGTGAAAAACTCCACATAACTTATGAGAAGGTGTTCTAACAAAAAAAAATTAAACCTAGGTGATGGTCTATTTCGATTAGAGTCTATTTAGTTAATTGAAGTTTTTTTACTAGTTTAATGATTTAATAGAGTAGAAAAGACACTTTAATTAATATGAGTTATTTATTTGAGATATTATGGTATAAAATATGAGTTATTTACGTTTAATTAAAATTGTATAAATTAAACTAATAAGTATTTAAGAGGATTAAAAAAATAAAATATAAATTTATGGATATTTAAAAATTAAAGATGACTGGAATTATATTTATTTATTTTATTATATATTTTTATTATTATAATAATTTATTTTATGGATTTTTATTTTTCAATTTAAGTTACTAATATCATAAACTTTACTCTAAATGTATCTTATTATTTTTAGTGTAATAATGTGAACATGATTCTAAAAAAATGGATTTTCTACTTGGTAGGTCATTCCCCATCCTAAATTTAATAATTCTAAACTTTACTCTAAATGTATCTTATTATTTTTAGTGTAATAATGTAAACATGATTAAAAAAAAATGGATTTTCTACTTGGTAGGTCATTCACCATCCTAAATTTAATAATTCAATGTTTTATGGGATAATTATTTATTATAAAAGTTGTCATAGAATAAATGTGTGAGAGTTGCAATGCATTCTATGCATAAACATAAATGTATCAAAGTTCACATTTTTGTCATTTATTGTATCAAAAATCCCAAAGTGGTTGAGGACATTATCATGAGTGAAGTTCACATTCTTGAAAATCCCAAAGTGGTTGGATTTATTAGCGGATAAGAATGGTTGTTCAAATATGTGAAGCTTGCATTGCAATACCAACATACACATAAATGATCAAAATACACCTTCTCGTGACCCTTAAAATTGGACACTAATCTTTATGGTAACTTATTACCAAAAGAGTCAACACAATGGAAGTGAAATGATAAATCAATGGGAGTTTACCTCCTCTCATGGAGGCTCACTTCCTAGTGGATAGTTTCTCTCGCATTGTATTTGAAAGTCCTCGTAGCAACATGTCCATAGACTCATAGTTTTATCAAATCTAAGTTTAGATAATGCACTTCAGAGAAATAAATCCCCAATTCCAATAAAAATAAAAGATAATATTATAACAAATATTTATAAAAGTGTTAAACAAAATTAACACTAACCTAAACAAATTGTGAATTTCCATAGGGAAAACTATTATAAGTCAACTATGCCTGGGCTCAACTAATCTTTGTGTTAAATGGCTCTTTTGGGAAATCAAAGAGAGTGATCTAATTTTTTTTAATTAATAAGAAAATCAAAGCAAGTAGTGTTTTGAAAGAAGAAAAGTGCAACCTATCAATGTGAATCATTGATCTGGATTTATGAGAGGAACGAACTGATTAATAGACTGAATACAATAAACACGGAGATATGAAGAACAACACAGATATCGAGTGAACAATATCTTCTATTGAATAAATGAACTATGATGAAATTGTAAAATTGCAGAAGTGAAACACTTGCTTGAATGGTGGTAGTAATCTCTGAGAAGAGATGTGGCTACCACGCGCATCCGTCTGAGCAGAATAATTACAATGAGGCTCCAGAGGCATTTTTGATATTACTCATGAATGACAAAACCCTAGATATCCAAAAACCTAAACCTAGGAGGTGAAACACCAAAAGTCATGTGGGCCCCAATGGGTAAGTTGGTACCTCAACTTCTTGGGGTCGTAACTTTTGCATACGACCTATGTTTTAGGCTCATTATATCCCATTGAAAAGGTATTTCAAAGAAATACACATTTTGTCATCAAACTCTGACCCTGCCTACAATTTCACTGTGGTGAGCCAAAAAAAA
This sequence comes from Picea engelmannii, assembly GCA_009831015.1. Taxonomy (NCBI): domain Eukaryota; kingdom Viridiplantae; phylum Streptophyta; class Pinopsida; order Pinales; family Pinaceae; genus Picea; species Picea engelmannii. The sequence continues at coordinate 189,216 of ML790645.1, read as the reverse complement.
CATTGTTTAGGGCTCCAAAACGGCCCTAGAAGTACAACAAGATGTGATAACATGAAAACATATAAAATAATCTAGTTGGATTAGGTGAGAGGCCACCAGTATCCACTTAGAAGATGTGTAGGTATTCATACAACCTCATAAGTGTAGAACCCACACTTACAAAGAAGTATCGAATAATGTGTTGAACTAAAAACGGACAAGAGGACCTAGTTGGAATAGGTGGGTGGCCACCAATATCCACTTGGATCAATCCTCCCCCCTTAGGAAGAAATGGTATCCATTGCGTTGAGTTCCCCCATCAGGTCAGGAAACTTCTGTTGGATTTGGCCTCGGGTAAGCCACTTGCCTTGGTGTAGGAGTTGCCTTTCCTTGACAACACGATAAATATTGATCATCTCCTAGTGAGTTTCCTTGACATGTGTGTCCACTATCTTATCAGTGGATGCTTGTTCCATGCAATTAGGGTTGAGCTTTGTTGGTGTTAGGTGTTCTGCGATCTCTAAGGTGTCCAATAATGGTGGAAAATAGGGTTGAAGGAGGTCCACATTGAATATTGGGTGCAGGACAAGGAAGGGTGGAGTGTTGAGCTCAAAATCATTGCTACCCACAACCTTGGTGATAGTGTAAGGCCCATAGAAAAGTGGGCAGAGCTTCCAATGGGGCCCTATGAGATGCTCCTTCTACAAATGTAACTAGAATTTGTCGCCAACCTGAAATTGGTGTGGTACCCTATGTTGATCATGGAGATGCTTGTACTTAGCATTAGATTTTTGCAAAATATCATGGACCTATTGGCAGATGTGTTGAATCTACTCAATGAATCTAGTGGCTTTGTCGGTCGTAGACTGAACATGGGAAGAGTCTGTCTATGTGGTGGCAAGAGGTAGTGTAACATCAATGGGACCCAAGGGTTGGAATCCCAACCCCACCTCAAATGGGATATGGCTGATGGAGCTATGGAGAGCCCTGTTGTAACTGTGTTGAACATAGGGGAGAATCTCATACCATGTATGTGGATCCTTAGAGTTGTACATGTGCAGGATTTTCACAATCATCTGATTAATGACCTTTGTTTGGTCATCTGTTTGCAGGTGGAAAGTAGTTCATTTAGTGATCTCGGTTTCCAACAGTGACCAAAGACTTGACCAAAATGTGTTGAGAAATGTGTTGTCCCTGTCGGAGATGATGGTCTGTGGTATCCCAAAATGGACCCACACTCATTCGAAGAAGATATTGGCAGTATCTGTCACTGTGATATTCTTCTTGCAGGCTATGAGGATGGCCATCTTCGAAAACTTATCAACGACTGCAAATACGTAGTCATTGCCTTGCTTGGTGGACGTAAGGCCAGACATGTAATCCATTGATATGGATTCCCAAGGCTTCTCGGGAGTAGGAAGAGGGGTGTATATTCCTTACTTCTTGATGGATGGCTTGGCAATGGAACATGAAGTGCAATATCTAATATACTTTTTGACGTCCTGTCGAAGTTTTGGCCAATAAAAATGTTTCTCAAGAACAACCACAATTTTCTCTAGTGGGCTTCCCAAATCATCTTTGCATGCTCGCTTGTAGGAACACAAAGATGGCTTAGATGGCATAATAGTCCATCCTGAATGTGAAAATCGATGACAGTCGTGCCTGTACCCAAGAGATGATAGGTGGTGGCGAAGTGTGGATCTTACCGATAAAGTTGGGGCCACTCAGATGCCTCATGTCCACAGGAATGGAGCACAATGGTGAGTGCAGCCACGGGAGGTCGACTGAGGTAGCCGACGACACAATTTGAGATCCTTATCTTATACTTGATGTTGAGATGTGACTTTTGTAGTAGGTGGACCATTGTTTATGGCGATTGTTTTATAATTTTCCCTATTTCTGTATGAATTGCAGAGGCTTGTGATCATTGTGGATGATCCTCTCCTTTCCCAGAATTTAATGTTTCCATTAAAGACAAGTTTGTACAATAGAATACATTTTCTTATCATAGGTGGGGTATTTACAAACAACATCTGAGAGTGTCTCACTGTGGTATGCCACCAGATGATCGTGATGAGTGAGAACTATGCCTACAACATAGTTAGATGCATTCGTCTCAATATCGAACGATTGTTGCAGATCGAGCAAGGAGACTACTGGAGCTGAGCACATGCGATGCTTCAGATCATCGAATGATCGTTATTGTTCCTTCCCCCACATAAAATTTTCCCTACCACCTCCCTTGTTCACCTGGCTGAGGGCACATACAATATGGGAAAATCCCAACACGAACCATCGGTAGAAGTTAGCTAGTCCCAAGAAGCTCCGAAGCTCGATTAGTGTGATCAGGGTTGGCCATTCATAGATGACTTGGATCTTAGTTGGATCAACATGTACCCCATGCTCATCAATAATGTAGCCAAATTATTGGACGTTGTTCATGCCAAAAAAACATTTTTACAAGTTGGCATATAGCTTGTGCTGCCACATAGTGCTCAAAACCTGTTGAATATGCCTCATATGCTCCTCCAAAGTTCTGTTGAATATGAGGATGTCATTCAAATATACCACCACAAAAGAGTTGGTGAAGGGTCTCAATACATCATCCATCAACCTCATGAAAGTGGTTGGTGCATTTGTTAATCCAAAGGTCATGACCCACCATTCGAAGAGACCTTCTTTAGATTTGAAGGTTGTCTTCCAGACATTAGTGGGTTCAATGGGAACCTCGTGGTAGCCATACTTTAGGTCAATCTTGCTGAAGAACTTTTCCCCCTTGAGTTGGTCAAGAAGTTCATCAATCCTGGGAATTGGGTACTGATTCCTGATTGTGATTTTGTTTAAGGCTATATAATCAATGCAAAGTTGCCAAGTCTTGTCTTTCTTCTACACCAGTACAATTGAGATTCCACAAGGGGAGGAGTTGGGTCTGATGTGTCCCTTTTTAAGAATCTCTTGGATATGACGCCTGATTTCGTCATTTTCCATCAGTGAGCGATGATAGACTGGTCCATTAGGTAGAGGTGCACCAAGGGTCATATCAATTGGATGCTTGACTTGAAAGTGCGTCGGTACCTCGATGGGTGACGAGAATATGTCTCTGTATTACTCCACAATCTTGTCCACTTTCTTCTGTTGCAAAGAGAGTCTCTCTATAGAGGCCATGGATGTGGCGGTGACCTTCTAGTTACTGTTAGCACAGATTACAAAGAAGACGAAATTCTCGATCTGTCAAATGACCTTACTACATTGCTTAGCAGAGATTAAAGATATAGCAGTAGGTGGCGCTACCTATGGTATCTTGTACAATTGTCTACCCAAAGCAATAATAACATTGTGGGGTTTAGAGTCATACACATCTTGACGCTTCCACAAATATGGTTGTCCTAAAAGAACATCACAAACTTCAAGGGGAGCAATATCACACAATACCTCATCTTTGAAAGGCTTGATGTCACAGGGAAGATGAAACTGTTGGCTGACATGGAGATCTATTCCTTGGCGAAGCCAACATATGGTGTAGGGTTGTAGGTGTGGTGTTGTTTGAAGGTCCAACCGCTTGACGACCTTTGTTAAAATTAGGTTCTTCTGACTATTGCTATCGACAATGAAATGAAGAAGAGCCCCATTTACCCACATCTGTGAGTGAAAGAGGCATTCCCCTTCCTCTGGTTCTTCTGGTTTGCTTGGCTGGACTTTGGTGGTAGCGACAATGGTAGTGGGTTCAGCATCGATAATTCACTTCCCTCCTTCGAGATTTGATTCGAAATCAGAATCAACCACTAACTCAGAATCTTTTAGCTCTACCACGAGTGAATTCTTAGAGCAACATTCTTCAGTGTTGTTCCAAGAGATTTTATGGTACTCACACCATTTTCAAGTGTCCTTTTTCATCTTCTCATTTCCCTTCTTGTTTTGCGGCTTGGACTGGTTGTCCTGAGAGTGGCCCTCTCTGCTCTGTCCTTTGTTGTGTGGGTTGGGGCCGCCTTTTCCTTGCTTCGACTGTGAGGAGTTTTCATATCCAAACTCTCACCTCTTCTGCTTAAATTTCTGCTCAATCTTGACAACGTATCTATAAGCCATACCAAATGAGGTGATCTCTATAAAATCCATTTTTGTTTGAATGTATTTATTCAAACAACCGCATTATTTGAGCACTAGATATCGATCAGAGTATTTGATACCCAATTTGGTGTGCAAGGTATTGAAAATATTGGTGAAATATGGTACTTTCTGGTTCCTTTCTTGACGTAGGGTGGTCCATCTGGTGTATTGGTCCTCATAGCTTAGAACAGGAAAATATTGTTCTTTAATGGCATCCTGGAAGGAATCCCATGTAGGGGAAACCACAAATATTATAGATTACTCTATGGCCCTTTGCTCAGATTAAGTGTCCCACCAGTCATTAACATGGGGGATGGCCTTGAGGAGTGAAAAAGTAATATTTTCCCTATCACAAAAATTGTGGAACGAAAAATACCCTTCGAGCAAATTCAACCATTTATCTACAGCATCTGCATCTATCAGTCCTTCAAATAATTGAATATCAAAATTTGCCTGTACCTGAAGGGGGTTGCATGGCCGTTTGATGAAGATGCTTGTCCCGTGGGCAGTCGCTGAAGGATTTGCGCAAATTTGTCCATCATTTTGTTCCTTTGTCACACAAGGGATTCCTCGAGCAACATTTTAAAAGGATCTCCTGCTCCGTCATATTTTTTTTCAACTCCCATGGGTTGTTGTCAGGCTCGGTGCAACTGTTCTTGCAACGAATTGATTGGTTCAAGTCCCAACTTCTTGTATCCAGATCTTGTTGGGGACATGCATGAAGAAAAATAAATGAAGAGAAGACTGCTCTGATACCACTAATCTGGATTTAGGAGTGGAACGAATTGATTAACAGACTGAATACAATAAACACAAAGATATGGAGAACAACATAGATATCCAGTGAACAATATCTTCTATTGAATAAATGAAATAGGATGAAATTGTAAAACTGCAGAACTAAAACACTTGCTCGAATGGTGGTAGCTATCTCCAAGAAGAGATGCGGTTGTTGCATGCATTCGTCTGGGAAGAATGATTACAATGAGGCTCTAGAGTCCTTTTTGATATTACTCATGAATTCCAAAACCCTAGACATCCAAAAACCTAACCCTAGGAGGTGAAACACCAAAACTCATGTGGGCCCCTATGGGTAAGTTGGTACCTCAACTTCCCAGGGTCATAAATTTTGCATACGACCTCCGTTTTAGGCACATGAAAGCTCATTGGAAAGGTATTTAAGATAACTACACATTCTGCTGTCAAACTCTAACTCCATCTACAGTTTGACTATGGAGATCCAAAATAACATTGTTTAGGGCTCCAAAACGGCCCTTGAAGTACATCAAGATGTGCTGACATGAAAACATACAAAATAAGCTAGTTGGATTAGGTGAGAGGCCACCAGTATCCACCTGGAAGATGTGTATGGCTTCAGATAGCCCTAAAATTGTAGAAACCACAATTACATTGAATGCATTGAATGCACCTTGAAGATTTGAACGAGGACCATATCATTTTGAGTAGAAGCTAATGGATTTGATGTGATATTCTACTGACCCAACTAACCCACAAATGCGCTTAAAATGTAACCTACCATGTCATCGACATGTTCTCCCGAATCAGACTTATGAAGATCCATCGACTTCCTTGGAGCATGCATAATGATATCATATAAAGTGATAGACTGAGAGTAGATTAAATCTAAATTCCAGGAACATAATATGGAATGCTCCATGATCACCTCCCAGACATAAAAACATCCTTAGCAATGGGTGGTAATAAAAACTTGGTGAACCATTCTGCAAGGATTTGGTAAGGAATATTTTCTTTGATGATCCTATGCCATCTTCTCCACTCATGAACATGATAAAAAATATGAGTGGTGGTATTATGACACAATTCCATCAAGAAATTTTTCCCATTCTCGTACCTAACTGGAAGATGAAAATTCATTAAAATTCCATGAATAAGGTATTAAAGTTGTTATAGGAATTTCCCTTAAGTTCAATGTACCATTTTTCAACACTTCCAATCAAGGTTCATTGGAAAATATATAGTACAATTCTATCATCCATTAATGAGTTAGATGAGCACCATAGTTGATAAGTCATGATGTGCGTTGAAGGTTCTTTCCCCAACTTCCCATCAAACTTAGATATGTCAGAAGGAAATTTAACAAGAATGGCTAGCCATAATGAGTTGTGAAGGATGGGGTCATTTTTCAAATGTGACAAATAGAGAAAGCCTAATGTCGCCAAGAAAGGCAACTGTAAGTTGGAAAATGGATTTTGGCAAAAGGATGAAGAATCTTGTGAGATGGACTTTTGAGGTCACCCCATATTATATTTTTTTGTGTACTGATTCCCAAATAATTTCCCTCGAGGAAAAAATAACTCCCATAAACATTTCTTCTTCTAGGACCATACATGCCCCCATGAGAATTTCCTCTAGGGACATAAGAATTCCCAAAAGGATTACTACCTCTATGACCAAAAATTCTCCAGGGATAGAGGTATACCTAAAAGGATTGCTACTTATAGAATTATACATACTACTAATAATATGGCCACCCCAAGGGATGTTAGATACCTTGAACATTTTGATGCACCAAGTATGACCAGGAGCATCCCTAAACCCGCTATGAATATTCCAACCAAAAGGGAATCTAGAGTTTGGCATTACAAGGCTTCCCATAGGGATACCATAAGTATATGGAAATCCACTTCCAGCATTAGAACTAAGGCCTTTTCCCCCATCGAACACAAGTTTGTATGTGGGAATTAATATCGAGTTGATGGGAATTCTTACGCTAGGGAGACTCATGGAAGAAAATGAAGTCATTGTCATAATTCCCCAAATGGATAAACCTGATGTACTAGGCATGAATGGAGTAGGATGTATGGCACTGATAGATGGCCAGGAGGACATCACTAAGGTCCCTCTTGTGATACTAGGTGATGATATTGAGGGATATACCATACTCTATGAAGCACTCATTCTTGACATCATGTGATGATCATCAAAGAGTGAAAAGGCTCATTAAAATGTCCCCTTACCCTGAGGAGTATGGGGTCAAAAGAACTAGTCAAAGTAGGGTTGAAGTTTTGTAGATTACTTTCTTCAACCACTTCAATATTTACATTCTCACTCTCCTAATAATCCGTCTCTGACTTTATAGGATTTGCGTTGTATGATGGTCATCTACAATGAACACCAATTTTTTCTTAATAGGTGGTTGTTCCTCCACCTATGGAGAAATTTCACATTGTCTATGGCACCAACAAAGTGGTTGGTAAACCAAAATGAACAAATGTGTTTTAAAAATAAATAAAAACCTACATTCCACTAGACACATAACCAAATATCACACCCCTAGAAAATATAGGATAACAATAGGAAAACCAGTGGATAAAGGGGCCTTTCAAAAACAAATCCTTAGGGGATGTCATGTCCACAAATCTTGGCTAGAGAAGGTGTGAGATACAATTACAATAACCCATAGGTAGCAAACTTTATTCGTGCAAGTACCCTTTTGAATATGGGAACCCTCCAGGGGAACTGAAATGGAGGTTCAATATCTTCCTCGTTAATGCAGGTAATTCCCACTTGTAGTCACCTCTTTATATGTTCTAGGAAAGGCCACTAGGTTACCACATCACAATCAATGATTGGGAGGAAAATTCATGGTTGAGGACCACATGTATTATATGAAAACTAACCCAAAGCTTCAAGAAGTGTTACCTCACAGAGAGGTGTGGCACTTCTTAAATACCCATACATGTAGTAGTCCAACAAACACCAAAACAAGTGGAGAGGGGATATCACCCCACTTTCTAGTGAAACCTCATGTTTGACTCATATGTTAGAGGAGATTTCCTAATTAGCTCTTTTTGCAACTAATGTATTCTAACACTTACTAGTGACTCCTAGTTTTAGTTTTAAAGTCTTGGAAAATCTACTCTTCAACCCTGCACCAAGTCCCTAAATCCTAGTCTAATGTTGGTTTTATATTTAAGAAAAGAGTCTAACTAATTTTGAATTAAGCACTTTTCCTTTTAAGTTGTTGATTACTCAAGGTAAATGGAATGAAACTTTAGTGGTTTTTTGATGACACTTTCCAATCCAAAAGAAAAACAAAAGCATGTACATGCAAGAAACTGCACATTGGATTTCAATAAATTCTATCTAAAGGAAGGGAGAGATATTTTTAACTTTTAGTTTTTTTTATACCAAAACTTCAATGTCACACTCTCTCATTAACCATTGAAAGAAACCAAATAAAATTGAACAAAATATTGAAAGGATAAGCACCGCAATGAAATCTTTAAACAAGACGCACAAATGCTCTACCCTATTACACTTATGAGATGAAAAACTCTTTGTAGTCCAATAAAGAAAATGAGATACAAATAGCACCAACAAAAAATAATGTTAATGGTTGTATGATATTGGTAGTGATGCAAACAAGCCCACTCCAATGTCTATAGGTGAAGCAAAAACCAAAACTTGGACAAAAATATATCAATTCAAACTTTCCAATCACACACAAACTGAATGTAAAGGGATCTAAATAACACTACAAGATTTGGAAAGACTTGTTGTAGGAAAATTGGGAAAAAAGTCAAGATTTAAGGGATCTTCCCACATAGTGAGTGATGAGTAAGGGAAATATCTACAAATAACTTTAAGGGATGAGTAAGGGAAATATCTACAAATAACTTTAAGGGATGAAAAAGATAAAGGAAATTCCTAAACTAAGGAATAATAAAAGATCCTTCTCTAGTAGAGTCGCCCATTTTGTTATGGAGAAATCCCCCTCACAGATAGGTGAGAACTTCCCTGGATCTTCGCATGATCTGATATAGACTGTAGGATAGACAACAACAAAGTGTTCCACTATATCTACTAGATTTGAACCTAAACATTCTATGAGAAGGAATTAGATTGGTTCAAACCTGATTCCCTAGTTGTTTTCATTGCATATTCTTGGCTTATGCAAATCCAAAGGTCTAGGTCTAGTTCCTGCAATCTACTTCCTGCACATAATATAACAACAAACACAATCTCAATCCTCTTCAAGAAATAGGAATGCCAAATCTAGTATATATCTAACCTGATCTACTGAAGGAAAGAATATATATACCATTTATAACTAAATACACCAACAAGGGAAGGGTAAACTCATGGAAATCTATATTAATAAGTGGAGAAAATGATACATCAACCAAGTATTTATTTCATTCTTGATTGGGGCATCTCCTATTCCTTGGCACTCACAATCAAGCAAAACTCATATCTGAAGGCTACATGCTTGTTTAAGCTCCTATGAAACTCTAAAACATAAATATATTATGAATTCTTCCTCTCCTCCTTTCACTAGCCTAATGACTCTCAAACTCTCTCTCATGTCTTCTTGATTTGGCCTCTTCTTATAGGATTTTATAAGATCTTGGAGATATGTTTCATGGCATGTAAATGAGGTGGATACATGGGATGGATATGATTGATTGCATGTGAACTATGAAGTCAAAAGTCATAGATATGATTGTTGGCATGTGAACTAAGAAATTACAAGTCATGTACAAGTTCCATGCTCAATTATGCACTTTTTCCAACCCATTATGAGGTTTTTGCAACCTATTATGAGATTTTTCTCTATTATGATATTTTTTCTCAAGTTCCATGCTCAATTATGAAATTTTTGCAACTCACTATGATTTTTTTTTTCAATTATGAAATAATTCCTATCTCATATAATTATCAAATTGTGGAAAATAATTATTTCCTTATGAAATAATTATGACATTTTTACTCAATTATGTAATTTCTTCCTCATAACATCTAATAACATCCTTGAAAAAACTATTGTGGAAAGCACAAATATAACAGGGGGTTAGGCCTTCGCCTAGGAGGAATATGACCTAGTAATGGGTCACAACTAGAATTTCCTCTATCTTACATGGACCCACAACCCACCCCCTGAAATTCACCAATGTCAAAGTAGTTGACATGGTGATCTAAAATAAACTCTACCCATAATTTTCTAAGTGAATACAGAGGCACCTCCCTATTATTGCAAGGAAGTTTGTCAAATACCATAAACCACCTATCCATTCGATTGTTTATAAATGGTTGGTAGGTGAACTATTCGATACAAATGCAACTCTTTATGGATGGTGGTTGTAATTTGGTTCTTGGGTCAGTAAACAATGTCATCAACTATAGTTTTGAAATGTTTGGGTCTCTAACTTGGTTTTTATCTAGACCCATTCTATAATATTCATACATTTCGGCCATGTAATCATAAATGTAAGTTAATTGTCCTCAGGCATTTACAATGATAGATACAATGGTGTCTAGGGAAGTGGCTAGTGATAGTCGTGAGGGATCTTGGGTATTTTGTAACTCTTGTATAACGATTCTAAGAGATCTCAACCCCACATCAATTTCCATGTTTATGTTTGTTGGTTGTGGCTTGGGGTTTGGGGCATATTCTTGTGGTGATGGTTGTTTTGGGTATTCTTTGGGCTCCATATTAATTACATGTGATACAATTTAACAAGGGCATATTAAATTCTAATTTTTTTTCTATCATTTAAACAAATTATGAAATGAAAAATTCAAATTCCATTAAGATACTTACTTGGAATCAATGGAAGACCACACCAACAAAGTTTGGTAGTGATTTTTTCATATCTCCTCAATTTTCTCTCCCAAATATGCTCAATATCTCTCAAAATGTGTGACACGATCTATTGGTGAAATGGACCAGTTGTGGGAATTTTAAAAAAATCCCACAAGAATGTGTGCACGTTCCTAGAGCATGTGTTCCTTCCTAATAATTACCACCTGGTGTTGAATTGGTGGCCTCTATGGCAGTTCAAGGAATGTCAAAGCTAACACATTAGGAACACATGCATGTTCTTGTGTGAGCACATTATTGGGAACCCCATTTCCATTTTTCTGATCATTATCTTCATGCAAGCACTCATATATATATTAACAACTCGATACCATATGCATATAAAATATACATCACACCACAATGAAAATAACAATACAAGAAATTCTATATTCCATACTATACACTTTCCCTTTTTCATGCTACAAATTAATGCCATGATTAAAGTTTTGTTCTAAGGTTTTTGTGCTAGAAATGATGGCCATGGTGGTGGTTGCATGTAGAGGAAGTTGGCCAAGTAGATGAGAAGAATTTTCCATAACAGTAGGTTGTGATCGAGGGTATTTGAATTCTTTAAATTTGGTCACAAGGGGTCTTTTTTCCTCTTCCATAAAGAAGGATCATGTGTCCTTGGGGAGAAATGAATATGCCAAAGGAAATATAATGGTTTATTCTTCAATGATTTTTATTCCTTTCCTATTGAGGTTACATGAAGTTTGAGTCTTTTCCATAGTTACAGGGGTTAGGTATTTCTTGCATGCATAGGAGAGTGAGCTAAAAGTTCAATGTCTTGAAGGAAGGCCTCCCTATAGGGTTTTGGTCTAGGGTCATGGATAGGCCTCAAAACATGACATTTAGGGTTTCTTTTTAAATCCAAATTGTAATCTCATAAGGACTCAAAGGTTTGGACTCTACACTACATATATAGAATTTTCCTTTTTTCTTTGTCCAATTGCCACTAGTGAAACACATTCGTAATCTAGGGTGTTTTATTTCATGCATGGATATTTTTTAAAGAAGAATGTATCAAAAAGGGTTAATCTATTTTAGGTATACCATATGCCATATTTAATTTCTAAGGTTAAATTACAAATATTCAATGTACTATTTATTTTTTGTTAATAACATGATATGTAGAGAATATATGGCTAACACAATAATTCAACAAAATAAATATCTTCATTTATTACTACCCTAATCAATTATGCTATCACCAGTCTATGCTCAACAAACATATTATAAATTTACTTCTCCTAATTAATAAAAAAAATAAACATGAAATAAAATGGCAATGACATGACAACAAATAAAATTAAGGAAAGGAAAGAAAATAAAAAATAAACACTTTAAATGTGCAATGCTATGCTAGTCCTATGCTATTTAGTTAATAAGTAAGTCATCGCTTCCATATTTTTATATCTTCATTCCACGTCCTTGAACACTGTTGAGACCACATATTGTACCTTTTTGCTCATACTTTTTGCCATTGTTATACCCTTCATCACCTGTATTTAGACTCATATTATCACTTCATCTGATCACCTCAAGGTATACAACGTCCTTTCTCATCACTATATGTTTAA
>ML790645.1:157318-175225 GCA_009831015.1 Picea engelmannii | reverse complement strand
ACTACAACACTAAGTGCTTTTGGAATTGAGCATATATAGTGCGCAGCTATCTTTGAAACAAAAGACTTCCCTGGGTTGATAATTTATGTTTCACTTGGTTGTTTGAAATTAATTAAGCAATTATAGTGACCAACAAACACCTTGATGTTTGAGGATTTTTAAGTGATTTCACAATAACTAGTGGGTCTTACTAATCAATCTACCTCCCTAAAGGCCCCTAATAGTGGAAATAATAGGCTCTGATACTACTTTGTAACAACTTATTAGGGTGTTACTTGTTCTTTTTATATTACTAACAATCTACTTGAAATTCCATATCCATGTCAAATAACCAAATTTAAGAATCTAGCAAGAACACTATACAAACATTATATCATTGTTATAACACAATTTTACACACCATTTTCATTGTGAGATGGATTATTTCTTGTCCCTAACTCACAAGCTTAAATCCCAATTTTCCTAATCAAAGCCACTTAAAAAGTAATATTTTTTCTTATATACATGGGTCAACTTTGTGCAACACACAAACATCCTTACCTTTCTAGTGTACAACCCGCAGATGCCCTAAAAAATGTGAAAAATAAAATAATTCCACATTTTCGGGTGGGGATTTCAGTTGGGCTCATTTCCCAACCTCCCTGGTCCTATACCAAATTAAATTCAACCTCCTTAACTTCTTTAGGATGGTATAAAGGCACCTTTGGGAGAGTGGATGAGGAGGACAACCTAGGTGCAAAGTTGTGTTGAAGAATTTTCAAGTCTCCCTATTCCCCTTCATCCTCTGAGTAACATCCCCTTGAACTGGAACCCTTATTCTAGCATTCCTTCCTTTTCATTATATGACCATAAGGCTTGTTCCTATCCTTATTGGGTTATCCAAGGACAAGAAATCTTGTTGAGTTATGCTTGAAGGACTTTTTGGAGGAACCTGGTTGGTTGGCTTCGAGGTAGTGACGACGATTGGAGTCAGGTTGTAACCACTTCTTTTAACATTGCTAACAAAGAGTTATTTTTTCCCCATACTTTTGTGGTATTGATTCAATTTGTATATGTATGTCTAAATACTCTTCATATTTGAATCTATCTATAAGTTACTTGTATGATTTTATGCTATAACTACCTTTTTGCAACACTTTCTTGATCTTATTTTGTAGGTTAACTCAAGAAAGAGTCAAGATCAGTACTAAGGTTGAGAGTGGGGAACAACATCCAATGTAAGGATACAAGATTTGAAACTTTCTTCCATCTTTGATAAAGTAGTTATTTCATTACAAGTCTTGTATGTGGGTTAGGGTTCTATATTTCACTTGGTCAATCTTTGCTATGACATGACCCAAAGTCATGGGGGGAGAAAACCATAACAACCATGAATCCATGAGGAGTAAACATACAATGCAATTAACCAAAGTAAGATAATAATAAAAGAATCAAAACCAGTACATAAATGTAAAATATCTATAGTCCTCAAGATCTCTATGTATTCCAAGTGTTGAACTACTAATTATCAATATTCCATAAACTAGACTTCAATCAATGGGCGGGAATCACACCTAAAGGTTTATTTTATGCCCAACCAATTTAATCACCATCATAAATGTTCCCCCCTAAGTAGGGTTGAAGGTCGATGACGTTAGGAAGATTCAAGAACACAAAATTTCTTAGGGAAACATACACAATATCCCAATGAATAACACAATCATGTTCTCAACATATCAACTTTGATGTCATGGAGAGGCTCTTGAACTTACAACACCTCAAAATCCTATGGGATTATGGTGTATGGGGATTTGAATACCACATTTAGCCTTAGTTATCACAACCACACAAGGAAGTGGTGATCCACCCTTAATAAAGATCTTACTACACCCTTCAACATTAGTGATCGTAACCAAACAAAATAGTCGCATTCTTAAGTGCAAAGAACTTACTACCACCTTTATCCCTTAGTGATCAAAACCACAGATGTAGTGGAATCCTACAATTAGGCCTAGGAGAAAAGTACAAGGAGTTAGATACATTGAACTAAAGTACCTCCTAATGTTGTAGGCACACTCCCAGTCCCTTATTCCACAAGAAATAGGTTAGATAAATGAACAATTATTCTCAACTAGAAATACAAAAGCCCAAATTATAATGCAAAACAAAGGAAATTCTCAAAACCATGCCTTCATGAGCCAACCAACCCCAATAGTGGGTAGGTAACATCTTTTGTAATCCCTCTCAATGTAACATATTTCCAATATTTGTCTCTTGCATTTCCCCTTATTCATGCAAACACAAATTTGGGCTTGAGGGTGAATTCACAAGTATCAAGAATAAGATGAAAGTGAGTTACAACCATTTCCCCTTCTCCTCTTTTACCCAAGTTAAGTTTGGATATTATGTTTAACAACTATTCCCCTTCCCAAAGTATTCTTAAGCTCTATGATAGGATAAGATAATCATCCTCAATGAGACATGTTCCCTTACCCTAGGTGCATTTCCCTATTCTCTACCAAAGTCCTCAATTTGTAATATATTAGTCCTTCTAAGATACAATTGTATATGTAGTATCATCATCATACTCAATCACATGAAACATCCCAACAACAAGGCATCATAATAAATCACATCATAACATGAAGTAGCTCAATAACAAGACATCCATATATGTTTATATCATAAGATGGTAGATCATGTTGAATCATCATCAAAGGGTCATCAATATTGTATATCCATTAACAAGAACATTGAATGCTAACCAACTCATCAAATACAAATTGCTCATTCCCATTAGAATTAGGAAAATCATATAGATGTCTAGGTTTAACATACTCAACCAAGAGTAACAAACAACTATCAAAGGATTAATGAGTCTAGAGCAACATTTCCTAACATCAGAACTAGGATTCTATCATTGGGGTGTTGCATTAGGCTATATGGTAATGGATTTCAGGTTTATGAGTACTTGGGACATGAAAAGTAAAGTTCCAAAATAACACATATTACTAAAGCACTAATTTAAACGAAAATATAGTCATTTAAACTTCTTGCAAACACATGCTATCAACCCCAAGAACATCATTTCTATGTTTTTAAAGCATGGAATTGTGATAGGGATCCTTTGATTCCCTATATGTTCCATGATATTATCTTCATTGGGAGTTTTCAAGAAAAAATTATATCACTTAGTCACGTTCATTGTCTTGCTAAAGCACTTTAGGGGTTGGGGGTGCCAACAACCTTCATATGGGGTGGGAAATAATAAATTAAACTTGTGTTTCTTGGATTCTTGTGGTATCATCAACATTGGTTGTTTGAGAGGTATTCATTCATGGGAGTGGAGGCTAGGGCCAATTTCCCCAATTTCTATAAAGTATTGGATTAGGGTTTTTATGTTGGTCTCTAATCGCCACAAGACTAGCATGATCTTTTGAGTTTGGCATGGAGAGCATTGAGAATAAACACATTTTTTAGGCTAAGGGATTGATTAAGTTTGGGGAGCTTTCCCTTTTCTAAATATATCATTGTCATTTTGCAATGAAACTTGGGGAATTGAATTGATGATTTATGAATGAGGGGTATAGATGAGTCTAATTTTGAAAATAAGGTACAATATTTTATCCTATGGTGGGGACTTTGGCACCCGATGAAGATGTTGGAGAGATTGATCATTTTCATGGTGTGCAAGATAACCCTAGACCTCAACCATCAAATGCACACAAACTCTTTCAAATCCTTTGCAATATCAATGCTAAGGTAAACCCATTTTAAAGAGAAAAGGATAAAGGAATCGAGATGGTTTGCAGCATATAAAACTCCCTATTACCGTGAATATTTGTTAAAAAAGGGACAAAACTATAAAAGAATCCCATGGTTCCTTAGACTAAGGTTTAATCAAAACCTTTGGTAGGATATAACCTACAAAATACCCAAGTGATGTGCTTTTTCAAATATTCACAATTTCTAATATTACAAGGGATTTCATTACCTCCTATATTGTTTAATAGAATGAGATTTTATGGGGATTTAGAAGGAACTAACTATCACCTATATCGATATCTCCTCCTGCAATTAATAAACTCAAGAAGTGGTCATTTGATTGCCCCCTTCACATTTGCAAGAACAAAAGGTTATAGCTTCATACCCATGCAAGTTCCCACAAACCCAAAAATAGTAAATGCCACGATGAAGACAATAACTTCATATCCAACTTTATATCTTGTTGCTTCGTAAAATCACATCAAAAATTCCCACAAACCCAAAAATATTACAATAACAAAAGGTTATAACTTCATACCGATACAAGTTCCAACAAATCGAAAAATAGTAAATGTCATTATGAAGAAAAATAACTTCATAGCTAACTCTATATCTTGGTGCTTCTAGAAATCGTATCAAAGCTTTGAAATCATCTACTTCTTTTGTGGATTGTTACGCCGAAAGGTGTACATCTATTGACAATGGGCAGATTTAATAGGGGTTTAGTGTTTAATAAGTTTTCTATGGACAGGATTAAATATGGCTGGAATATTCTTAGTAGTCACACAAAATAAATGGCTGTGATTTCAATCATTAACTTCCTAGCTATTATAAAGACATCCGTTTATGTGTTTAATTTTTTACATTTACCTAATCATATCTAAAAATTATTTTGATAGCTAACTGATTGCCACGTAAGTGATTAACGGAAATTAAAATATTAACACCAGATAAATGAAGCTCAACCGTTTATTTGTTAATCAATAATAAAATTTAATAAATTATTTACCTGCCTACACCTTTCGGCGTTCTCCAGCTGCTATATTAACGACTGTGCTAGTTTATATTAACATCGGAGAAGAATGCATGTCCATCAAAGAAAACACCGCAATCTGATAATGGTGCAAAGAAGCAAATTGCATACGGAATTAATGCAGCGAACTAGACCACATCATATGTTCACTTTGATGGGAGAGATAAATAGTGAAACAAGAGTGCAATCAAACATGAAAATGTGTTTAGAGTGGAAACTCATTCACTTTTTGATTCATATTTACAAGGTAAAATTTCGGTATAAACATTTTAAGTTTTTAGTTTTTTCTGATAAGTTTTATTCAAAATTTGTTTAGAAATTAAAAAAATAGTTTGAATAACAGATTCTAATGTTGAAATTACATATTTGAGGTGGTGCTTTGGGATTTCATAGATTTATACATTAAAAAGGCGATTTTAAAGCGATTATAACATTGCAAATTACGATTTTACTAACAATTGTGTTGCCACCAAATCCTCGATAGTAACTATGGTTTAAAAGAGATCTGTCATCTCGCTAAAAGCTTCTTAATAGTAAAGTCAACAATCTTGTTGAAGGCTATAATAAAATATATATATTTTCATGTCGGTCACATGGCAGAGGTCGGTAACTTGTTGGAGACTGCTCGATGCACTATTTTTTGCTGCCCTTTACGTTTTCCATTATATTCGCCACTGTTCCAGTAGTTTTGTCATCATAAAAGCCCCCGGGGGGTTGTGAAGTTATTTGTCATTATGCCACGATCACAAGTTTAACATTTCAGTCAAAAAAACACAGAGGCATCGCAGCTTTGCCAATGGAACTTTACAGTTGTTGGAGCGGGCATGTGTGCCAAAGAATCTCATTCGTACTTGAAACAGTTATGTGTATGGAACGAAAATGACGAGCCCTGATATTTTCGCAATAGCGAAAATGGATTGAAAGCAGCATGGCACGCGTGGTAAAATTCCATTGGTTAACGTTACGGAGCGGGCCCTCCCAGTGGAAATTCTATGGGTGATGCTATGGGACAGTTTAATTTTAATTTCTACAAATGTTTCTCATCTTCAATTCCTCTGATGAGATTTGAATCTGTGATTTGATTGAGAATAAATCTCAGACAAATCAATCTGTTTACTTAATATATTTTATTTTATATTTATAAATTGGGTTTTGATTATTTTTTAATATGAATGATGGTGATGATATTGTCTTACTACTTGATCATTTTAAATTATTTTAAAAATATGATACGTGTTTTTAAAAATTATCAATTAAGTAGATTTATAATTGAGTTAATTTTATTTGTATTATTATTATTTTTTTAATTGAATAATTTATTTTTATTTTTAATATAACTTGATTTAAAATAATATAACCTTAATACCTCAACATCTCCTTAATACTCAATTAGGCAGCACGTCACTACTCTCAATACCATCATAATTAAATGATACATCACTTAATATCATCCTTCATATTATTAATATGAAGAAATTAAAGCTGCAACACCATCGTCTATTTGGATTCGATTCGTTGAGCGAAGAATTTTGTTAGTTTTTGTTGTTGAGAAGTAAAGGTCATCCTTAATAAATGGATTGTATGAGTGAAAAAATCAAGAGTTCAAGGCGATGGTTTTCGTCTATTTCGATTCCTCGAGACGAGAATTTGAGACCACCTTGTGATTTTAATTTTTGTTATGGATAATTAAAAACCATCCTTGGTATATGGATGGTATGAGCAACGAAAGTGAAGACTTCAAGACGGCGGTGTAGCTTGGGGTAAGGATATAAGGCCATGCCCCACTTTTGGTGAAAACTAAAGCTTTGCTATTAGTTTAATTGATTTTTGAAATGCCAAAAGCATTATTGTGATCATTATGGATTTTTTTTAATAGCATTCTGCCATGATTCTTTAATGGAACTTAGAGTAAACAATGATAATGAGGGGTAATAATAATGAGGGGTTGAAAGAGAAAATGATTTGGGAAATAAACCTAGAGTAAACAATAATAATGAAGGGTTGGAAGAGAAAATGATTTGGGAAATAAAAATAAAAATTGTGGATGTTTCATAGAAATTTGTAATTCCTTGAGTATTTGATCTCTGGTGGTGCATGATAGACCTAGAGTTAAAATGAATCTACTATGGTTCTAGTCACTAGAAATTGAGTGAAAACATTAGATCATATTATGTATATTTATATGTTTTGGACGAATTTGATCCTTTGAAATTTACTAACTATCATTTTTAATTTAGAGAGTAATATAAGGACACTACAGAAGTTACACAAGATTAAGTTGAATAGAAATAAAGTAATAATTTTCAATGATGAAGAAGGTGAATACTAAGAAAGTAATAATATCATTATAATAAATAATAGATGGATTATGTAGTGACTAATCTCAATATGTCTTCATATTTTTCTTTTACCCACATGTGCTAGCTTTCTCATCTTATATGGATCAAAAAAATGAAGTTGATTGGAAAGACTAAGGGGATACTCTTCCTCTTGTTTTCCAATATTAATAACTTCTCTCTCCAACCTTATATGTTTCCTCACAATTCTATTTACTCTTTATTGCGCGATTTTTATTTTAATGCATTGTATAATAGATAAATCACACCTAAGAAAACAAATTATAGGACTTCTACTTATAATATATATATTTTGAAATTGGTTTTCACTGTGTTATTTCTAAAGTCACTTTGCTTAATAATTTGCACTTGAAATCAATATACATGATTAATTTATTTCATATCATTTCTTCAATTAATGCACAAGCCTACTACAAGCCTGCTATCACTAAAATCAATGAACCATATTGTTTTATGTTATGTCATTGTTAAAGTTAATACAACTACCTCTAAAATAAATGCACCCTCTTGTATTGTGTTCTATCATTCTTCAAATCATTTCAAGTCCAATGTTGCTCTAAATAATTTTGTTAATATCATCACTCACATCAATATGCCCTATGTTTTTGTGTTATGTCACTGTTGAAACAGATCCAGATAGAATTTTGTTAATATCATCACTCACATCAATATGCCCTATGTTTTTGTGTTATGTCATTGTTGAAACAGATCCAGGTAGTCAATGACTCATATTTTTATCTTTTCTTTTACTCGAATGCGTTAGCTTTATCATATTTTCGAATTTTAATGGTTTATTTCTCCAACCTTATATGTTCCTTTATAATTATATTTACATTTATTTGCATGATTTTAATTTTAATGCATTGTGTATGTCATTTTACACTATAAATCTTAGCATTCTATATATCTTAATATTATAAGTTTTTTAATGTGCAAATACTAATAGAAAAATCAAACCCAAGCAAACAAAGTATAAGACTTCAACTTATAATATGTATTTTGAAATTGATTTTCATTGTGTTACTGTTAGAGTCGAAATCAATATACAAGATTTTTCCTTCATATCATTTTTCCAATTAATGCCCCAATGTACTATCAGTGAAATGAATGCACCCAATTGTTTTATTTTATATCATTGTTAAAATCAATACAACTACTTTATTATGCTAAATCATTTTTCATTGTATCATCACTTTTAAATCAATGCATATTGTTTTGCATTATGTTATTATTTAAATCAATGCAACTAATTGGTCTAAATCGTTTATCATTGTATCATCACTAAAATCAATGTATCACTTTGTTTTTCATTATGTCATTATTGAAATCAATGCAACTAATTGTTTTAAATCATTTTTCATTGCACCATATTTTATTGTATTGTGTTATATGATTGTTGAAATCATTCTAGCTTCCTTGTTGTTCTAAATCATTTTTTTAATACCATCAATGACATCGATATTCCCTATTGTTTTGATTTATATCATTGGTGAAATCATATAGGTACCAAATGATTGATATTGCATTGTTTCTTAGTTTCAATGGTTGGAATTTAAATGGAAAAGGGTTTCTACATAAATTTGAATAGACGAGGGTTTCGTCTTTGCAATAAATCTCAAATATTACTCATACTCTACCTTGAATTCTAAGGGTTTCTAATCTGAGGTTAATTTAAATGGTGAAGGGTCTCTACCCTACTATACATCTAAATTATTATCACTTATACTTCACAGTGAATGTGAAGGGTGTCTACTTTGCCATGATTTTGAATGAAAATAATTATACTCATAGTGAATTTGAAAGGGTGTCTACTTTGCGATGAATTTTAATAGAGAACTTTATAGTCACCGTGAATTTGAAAAATGAAGGGTTTTCTACTTTGAGGTAAACTCTGTGGTAAATCTAAACTATTTTTTATACATGTGAACTTGAACAAATATTTGAATGAAGAAATTTATACTCATGGTGAATTTGAAAGGGTTTCTACTTTGCAATGAATTTGAACATAGAGATTTATACTCACCATGAATTTGAATGGTGAAGGATTTTCTACTTTGAGGTAAACTCTGCAGTAAATCTAAACAAAGGTTTATACATGTGAACGTGAATGGAGATTTATACTCTGCAATAATGGAAATGGGTTTATACTCTCTGATGAATTTGAATGTGAATTGGTATGGAATTTGAATGGAAGAGAGAATAGGTGTATGCCTATGGTAAATCTAAAGGGTTGTGACTCTACATAATACTTCTCCACCTACACGAATAATATTGAACAGTAGTTCTGATGGTGTTTTCTACGAGGTGAACCAAGTACACAATTTCCTCCTATAGTTATTATTTATTTCCCTTGATTTTTAATAAAATATGAATAATTCACCCCATATATCAAAAACCTCAAGGGGAAACCTAACAAAGTAACCCTATATATTTTGTATGAATATATACAAATTAATAAAATATGAGTAATTCACCACAGATACCAAAAAACATCAAGGGGACACTTAACAAAGTAACCCTAGATATTTTGTATGAATATATAGAATCATTAGAAAAATGTAGAGAAGAGAGAGAAGCCAAACATAAAACATAGTTGAAACAATACTTGATAATAGATTTAGATCCTTTGAAGATAAGATTGAGAAAAAGATAGAAAACATAATTTTAGGTTTGGAGAGTGAGCTATATAAAATGGAGGCTATATTACAAGAAATAGAAAAAAAAAATCAAGAAAAGAAACAATCAACCCACAAGGCAAAGGTCGAAGAAAATTGAAATAATAGGGACAAGATTATAGACCTGAAAGAAAAGAAAATTATCAATTTGGAACCTAAGTTGGATATCAAACCCATAAATGAAGAAATGAACAAGCTCATAGAATTAGACCAAGAACATAACAAAAGAGCCTTGAACCTCATTATTTTTTGTGTAAAAGAGTAGAAAGATGAGGAAACCCTCCCAATAGTCAAGGAAGAACTAAAAAATAAATCACAAATTGACACAACTTGCGTCATAGAAGCAAAATGGCTGGGAAAAATAATTGAAAATAAAGATAGGTTGATTTGGGTTAAGGTAAGCTCTAATGACCATAAATATGGAATACTCAACAAAAGTCCAAGCTTGAAAGGGTTAGGAATATTTATGAATGAGGACCTCATTCCAAAGGACCAAGCTAAATTAAGGAAGGAAGTTCAAAAGGTGAAAGAAGCCAAGAAGGAAGGGAAATGGGAAATCATTTGGAATCTAAATGATATTATTAGGGATAAAGACAAAAAGGATAACAATAAATAACATCTTGGTACATTCCATATCCTCTCTTGGAACTACCATGGTTTTCCATGGAGTAAATGGCCTATACTAAGTTGGATTGAAAGTCACATTGACATCATTTTCTTGGTTGAAACTTATGAGCCTGAAGAATTTAAGGTTGCTAATATAGAAGGATTTGTTTGGTGGTAAACATGGAACATGAAGTCCTCTCATAGAGGGGTTGGAGGCATAGATTGTTACATAAAAATGAACATCTCTCCTTAGACTCGATTTCAGAAGAAGAATCCTCTCAATTAATACATATGGATGGAGATATCATATATTAATTCTAAGAATATTTATATAGAAATATGTTATTTCGCACCTATTAACTCTACTTTTATGCCAAAATCAATCTACATAAGAATTGTCTCTGCAAAATCTTAGAGAAAGATATCTACAATATGAAAAATGACAGTAGTTTCCTCTTCTTAGGAGACTTTAATGATAGAACCACAACTAATCAAGATATTATTTTAAGTAATGATTTCAATCATAATCCTCTATGGCTAGAGATAATCGAGAATTTATTTGGTACTGAACTAATCAAGCTCTGTATTTCTCAAGATTTAATAATTTGTGATCATCTAAAGAAGTGGCCAAAATCTAATGGGATAAATTGTACCCATGGGTTAATTAGTAGTTCCATTGGTTATGTAAAATGAGATATACCAATATACAACCAAACAACAAAATTTTATCTTCTAGATGACCACAAAGATGACCCTAATCATAGAACTTTGACCCTAAATCTGAACTTTTCCATGCACAACAACTCCATTGAAGAAAAATCTGATAACCAAAGGCACTTACTTTTTGACATACATAAATTCGATCTTTTCTTAAACTAGTTAAGTAATGCTTTAAATATATCAATGTATCAAAACAATATTGAATCTCACTATCAAACTTTTACAACAATCATCTCTACTTGCATTAAAAAATTCTCTATTAAGGTGCTATGTAAAAGGAAAAATAGTACAACTAATTGTTGGTATGATATATCCATTAGGGATGCTTCTAGTGCATCATTAAAATATGATAAGATAAATAGATATAAAATCTTAATTAAGAGGAAAAAAAATACTATATAAAGAGAAAGCAAGAGAAGCTTTTGCACATATTTAAAATAGATCCTAAGAAATTCTGTAGGAAATATATAACTCATAAAAATGAAGAGAATAATAGGATTTTCTTGAAGGATTGGAATTTCTACCTTAAAAATATTTATGAATCCCCTAATGTCATGGACAACATTCCAAATAGTTTTGCAAAGGATGAATTGTTTTCTATAGAAGACATTAAGTTTGGGGTTAAGTGGCTCTCAAAAGGAAAACTAAGGACATTGAAGGTTACCAATATGAAATATTAAAAGGTGGAGGACTTATCCTCATCCCTCACATACATAATCTCTTCAATTTAGCTATCCAACAAGGTTTCCCAAAACCTTGGACTCAAAGCCTTATTGTACCTATTTTTAAAAGTGGGGAAAAAATCAATCCCTCTTATTATAGGAAAATTATGATTATCCCCATTTTAGCTAAGCTATATGGACGTATTTTGGAAAAGAAGATTAGTACATGGCTAGAAAGCAATGTAAAAAGAGCTAAAGGTGAAGCTCAGTTTAGAGGCTACCATTCAACTCTAGACCACCTTGTTACGTTTAGGATCATTGTAGAGGAGTCTCATAATGACAAAATTGATCTCCTTTGTTGTTTCATTGATTTTAGAAAATATTTTGACACTATGCCCATGACTAACCTTTGGAATATTTTATAAGAGATTAAAGTCTCTTTAGAGTTAAGATATGTTGCAGTAAGTCTATAGGACAAATTTATTTTCAAGTTTAGAAACAATGAGGGATGGTCAGAATAAATTAATTGTAATAAAGGAGTCAAAAAAGGTTACCCCCTATCCCCTACCATTTTCAACATCTATATTGATAAATTTGAATATTGTTTGGAGTATGAACTTTGTGTTGGCCCAACTCTCACTAATATAGTTAGCATCCTTCTTCTTTATGCTAGTGATATTGCTCATATGGAGAAGAATACCTATGACCTAGGTAAGAAACTTATAATCCTCAAAGAAATCCTTCTCTAGTATGGGCATGACTATGAACACCGACAAAACAAAGGTTATGATAATTAAATACAAAGACCTACATAATTTTTGTATATGAAAGCAATAACTTAGAGGAAGTGACTTCATACAAATATATTGGAATCAATATTCACCAGAAGCTTAATTGGAACTATATCGTTGATAAAAGTATAAATATAGGGAGTCAAAATCTTATTTTGGTCTTGAAAATAATTGTAAATCAGTGGACCTGTGGCTTTGAGATAAGAAAAAATACATCTTTTACACACTTGTCACTCTGGTGATCTTATATGAATGTGAAGTTTGATGTTGCAGTATATCTAGGGAATCATGGAGAAATATAGAACAAACCCAAAATAATTTTATAAATTATAAATATCAAAATTAAGGGCAATACAACCACTCCTATCCTCCTCATAGAAGTAAGCCTTTCCCCCATCAAGAGCATTGCTATGATTAGACATCTAAATTATAATAATAAGATAAACAATGATGCAGAGATATACAGGTTGGAACACACAAACAATTATAACACACACCCTACTACATAATACACAATGGAAAAACAAAACAAAAATACTTTTTCCAAATAATAAGGAAATCCACTGGAAACTAAAACACCATAAAACCCATGAAATTCAATACCATTCATTTATTAATTCAATGCAGAGGACAAATTTTCTATATCACATCGATCATGGGTTAAAAGACAACCATGAATTATTGCTTGCATGGCTGAAAACAACTATGAAATCATCCAGAGGTTAATGGTCTGGGTGTATGGGTTGAGATTGTTTTTCTCCCTTCCTACGTGCTTACCCAACCTGGAATATTTCTCTCTAGTCCACCTTCTACGATTTCCTTACTTTGTGGTTCACCAACCCCTTCAAAATCATGCTCCATTTCTTTTTTAAAACTCCTCCTTGGATCTAAAACGATTTTCCTTCCCTCCAAGAATGAGCTATTACCCAAACCGTATCTTTGTCTTTTAGATCTCCTCAACTTCCTTTCAGCCTCAGATCACACTTTTTCCTTTAGCCATGAGGTCTTTTATGTAACGGTAGCTACGACTCATCATGAATGCATACCGGCATGGAAAAATGAAATGTGTGCAGCCACAATGTCGCAAATGAAGAAATATCATGACACTTGTAAAATTTCACTATACACGGGAGTTTAAGCATGAGTTTGAGCACAAGTTTGAGCACTAGTTTCAACATGACACTTGTAAAATTTCTCTATACGTGGCAGTTTCAGCATGAGTTTTAGCATGACACTTGTAAAATTTCAATATATGTGGCAATTTCAACACGAGTTCCATTGTTTGTTTCAACACACGTTTTAGCACGTGTTTCAACATAGCAAGAGTAGTTGCGGGAGTAATCAATAGTTCAAATTTACAACAAACTGACTAAACAAAATGGACCACTAACATAATCCTTATTCAACTTATTTCCTATTTGCAAAATCGAAATATTTTTGGGTGATGAGGATTGCCTGAGCCCAAGGATTCTCGTACATCAAACCAGGGATGATTTTAAGGATGGAAATTTTTATTAAAATGTAGAAGCCTGGGCTAATCTTACTAGTCCTTAATATGCAAAATGTAAAATGTTTGACGATAGATTTGTAAATATATTCAAATTTCTAAGGATTTTATATAGTTTCTATAAATTTTTAGCGATTTCTAAGGTAAAATAATTTTATTCTATGGAATTTGGGTGAATATTTTTTAGAAAAAATGGAAATTAGCGAATCTTTTTTGGGGAAAAACCATGGAAAATTAGCCCATTTGTGAAATTTAGCCCCTAAAATCATCTATGCATCAGACACCCTTCGTAAGAGAAACATGAGCTCCAGCTCATGTGCAGATCACTGCCGAGGTGAATATTTATGCACGCGTGCTAACTAATCTTCAATCACCCATGATGCATCCTCTACCCCTCAATTCTTCCACTTGATCAAATACTCCATGTACTCTTTCCGGTGAATTTTCTTACCAACTCTTGTAGCAATAATTTCTTCAATCTACACATCTAACTTAATTGGCAAGTATTGTTCCCATTCCTTGAGGGTACCTTCATTTGATCTTCTATTCCCTTCAGGAAATTCATAGAGGTCAACAACATTGAATTTAGGAGATATGTCAAATTTCTCCGGAAGCTCCAACTGATAAGCATTATCAGATATCTTTTTCAGAATTTGACATGGACCTATCTTCTTGTACTTGAATTTTTTGTATGTACCTCGAGGAAATAACTCCTTCCTCAAGTGAGCCATGACCATATCTCCTATTCTGATCTACTCTTTGTTTATAAATTTCAATGCTGGTTTGCAATTTCTTCTTTACCCGTTCTTGTAATTCATGCATACTATCCACAAAATCATTCACATCAACACTCTTATTTCCTTCCAAATCCAACAATGCAATCAAATATATCACACTTTTTGGTGACCGTCCATAAACAATATGAAATGTAATCTTTCTTGTAGACCTGTTCATTGAATCATTATATGTGAATTCATCTTGGGCTAATTCCAAATCCCATTGACTAGGATTCTCTCCACTTAAACTTCTCAAAAAAATTACTAGACTCTTGTTCACTACTTTTGTCTGACCTTCCATTTGAGGATGATACGCTGAAATGTATAAAAAATATGAGCCTAAATTTTTTTAGAGTGTCCCCCAAAATGTTCAAGGAATTCGGTATCATGATCTGAAGTAACACTCCGTGGAATTCCATGCAATCTAACCACCTCTTGGAAAAACAATGAACCTACCTCACTAGCATCAATAGTTTTTTTACATGCTATGAAGTGTGCCATTTTAACAAACTTATCAACAACTACCATTGTTGAATCATGCTTTCTTCGAGTCATAATCAATCCTAAGACAAAATCCATATTGATATCCTCCCAAGGTCCTTTGGGCACTAGCAATGGAGTATAGAGTCTCGTGTTCTGACTTTTTCCTTTCGCTAATTGACAGATCTTTCATCCTTGCACCAAAATTCAAACATACTTGTTAAAGCTAGGCCAAAGGTACCCCTCCTTCACCAAGGCTACAATTTTATCAACTCAAAAATGTCCTCCTAAACCACCACTATGCAATTCTTTAATGAGATTCAGTTGTATGGAACTTCTAGGAATACACAACTGCTAATTTTTAAACAAAAACCCCTCCTGAATATGGTAGTCGAGATATGGTGTTTTGTCCAAACTCCAATGCTCCTTACATGCCTTCCAAGCTTCTAATAAATTTGAATCTTCTTCATACAATGTCTTTAGACAATTCAAGCTTACCATTTATACCTACATGGTATTGAGTAATGTTGTTCTTCAACTTACACTAGTACATATGACCAAATTTGCGATGGTTTTTCATTGCTATTGCCACACTTATCCATCTCAATTTCCATGAAAGTGGAGATTTTTTTCGTCTCTTTAATTTAGTCGCCAAGATAGGTTAGTCTTATGCATCATCGCAATTACGACGAAACTTCGTGGCAATTATGACGAACAAATGTGGCAATGTAAAAACGTTTGTGGAATGTTGCGACGAAAATGCATTGCAATAGAGATGAAAATTTCTGCCAAGACAAAAACTTACGATGCACATGTTGTATGTGTGATGCAAATTCATGGAAAATTGTGACGAAATTTCATGGCTATTGCGACAGTTGTTCAAAATAAAAAATTGTCTTCCGACGAACTATCGTCGATATTGCGACACGTCCTTTAAGTTTAAAAAAGGAAAAATTACACGAGATATGTAATATGGTATACCATATTACAATGTAATATGGTAATGCCATATTACATTAAAATATGGTAATGCCATATTACAATATAATATGGGATTACCATATTACATTGTAATATGGTAATGCCATATTACAATGTAATATGGTAATGCCATATTACAATGTAATATGGTAATGCCATATTACATTGTAATATGGTAATGCCATATTACAATGTAATATGGTAATGCCATATTACATTGTAATATGGTAATGCCATATTACAATGTAATATGGGATTACCATATTTCAATGTAATATGGTAATGCATTTGTCCTGAGTGGGAAAAAAGTTCTTTTTAAAAACAACTTAGGATAGTGATTTGTCTTGAGTGGGATGGTGACCTTGGCATTCAACAAGATAGGAAGTAATTTATTGATGACAAGTGTAGAAGGTGTGCAGGTCCACTAGTGTATGGATATTATCTTCTAAGTGGCAGACTTGAAATTCCTCTTCCAGAATATATGGCTTATATAGCTTGAGATGATTGACATAAATGATATTATGGATGTCTAGCAAGGAAGGGAAATAGTAATGACAACCATTGTCATTAATATATTGAAGAACAATATAGGGACAATAGCAAATAGGATTGAGTTTTTTTATGATGCTACCCCTTAAAACATTGTTTTTCCATATACAACCAAAGTCAGTCACCAATTTGAAACTAGACAAAGCCTTGATGGTGATCCTAGAGGGATTTATAATTAGCTAGGGAGGATTGAATGGCATTAGTAACCAAAGAATGAATGCTAGATAATTTATGAACATATGAGATTCTATACATTTTACCTTGCCTTATAGGAACTTGTATCCATAAGATGTGAATAATAGCAAGATGCAAAGAATGAGCAATGCAAGAAATTATGAGAAAAATTGCGACGACTACTTGTGACGAAAGTACTCTTTCGTCGCAAAATTCAAGAGAAAAAGTTCACTTTTTCAATTTTTATCTAAATACACCCCGTATTCATCGCTCTCGTGATGGAAGCAAATTTTCGTCTGTGTTTTCGTCGCAAGAGAAACGCTCACTATTGAATTGTGTTTTCGTCGCAAGAGCGACGCTCACTATAACCATTATCGTCTTCAACAAAGTGACCTAAATATAACAAATAAACATCTCTCCATTTGATAGGTAATCCTAATTAAACAAATAAACATCTCTCCATTTGATAGGTAATCCTAATTAAACAAATAAACATCTCTCCATAAATTAACAATGGTAATCCTAGTCAATAAATTTCAGAGACTTCCTTTCGAGAATAAACTATAGCGTGAAGAGATTAAGTCTAAATTATACACTATTATCATTATATCAGTGGGAACAAGGGCCAAAACATAGGTGGCCTGAGCATGGATAGAGTCAGAATTTTGATACTTACCTGACTTGTCTGGATGTCCGGATCTCCTCTCAGCATTCGATTAACCCTTCTCGCATTCTATTCTTGTGATTTCAAATCCACAACATTTCAATTCAGAAAAAATAATTATGAATGCATTTTCAGTTCAGAATATTAGTGGAGGATAATAATGATAGTAAGAATATATATATATATAT
>ML790645.1:141880-153453 GCA_009831015.1 Picea engelmannii | reverse complement strand
ATCTACACATTAAATTTGACAAATAACTTGACAATAACAAATAAATTAGACAATAAAAACACCACATGGAACTTGGCATATATATCAATATCTACATATTCATGAGGATTGTGAACTTTTACTAGTATAAAGCCTACCTTTAAAAACACGTCAAAACCCTTACCTTTTCATTGTTCTTTCGCCAGATCCATTAGCCCATACAACTTGATAAGAGTTGTCCACGAGATGCATTTCCATTACCAAGACCTGCATGAATCATAAAAGACAAATTTTTTATATGAGTAAATAATTAATAAGCAAATAAGCATGCATTTAGTTATGTAAAATACTCTAGAAAAAAATTAAGTTGTCACATACCTTAATGAGCTTATCTTTGTTTTGAGAATAGGTTATTCTCTACTGAACATGGCCAACCACGTAAATGTGGAATCTCATATGGCCCCTCCCCCCCCCCTCACATCGCTCTATGGCCATGATCAAAATCTGGACCAGGGGTAAAAATTTAGCTCAAAAATCAAAGTTCTTGGAATTGCCTCAAAATGAATAGGTATGTATCCCTCATCGTCATGAACCCAACGCAACTCATTTGGGTTCAAACGGATGTCGAATGAGTGAGATATCGTGTTTTGTTCAAATCGTCAAACAGGGAAAAAAAATGTGCTGACTGTACAGTCCGTACAGCTGACGTGGTAGAGGCCATACAATTGATGTGGAACATACATACGCTGAGGTGGCATTTGGTGACATGTCAATGATGATTTGGCAGTCTGGGCGAATCATTGGTGGACACGTGGCATCTTTTTGGTCAAGTGGTTTGGTGCCACGTGGCCCAGTCGTGGGCTGCCACGTGACACCCTATTATGGTATGGTTTGGTTGTTTGTTTAAAAGTTATGGAGTCCGTGGGGATCGAACCCCAGACCTACCCCATTGGCAAAGTCTTTGCAAAGTCTGCCCTGCCAACGTGCCACACTTTATTGCTTGTTATATATATGATTTTATATATATTTAAATTTGCATTGTTTTATGGTTGGCACGGGGTCCGGGTTGGGGCTTAGCCCTAGCCCCCGGTCGCACACACTACCATATGAACTGACTCTACAGATTTTTGCATGCAGGAGTTTTATAACGACCATAACCACACGCCCGATACATGGCATTTAACCATTGGCTTGGACTTAGCCCTTTTGTGCAGGGAATGAGGTCATATGACCCATATGCCCACGGTTTGGCGGTTGGAGGCTTTAGTTCCGTTAATCATCGTATAATTTCGCTCGTTTTATGGTTATGCACCGGTGCTAGGTTTTAGCACGAAAATGAGTATGTGTGCTAGGTTGGGCACACAGAGGTGTGTTTTGGCGAACTAGAGACAACAAGCTTGAAGGAAGAAAATGGCAGGAGGCCTATCTTCTTCATTTTTTGGCCAAATGAGGTGCCAAAAAATCCTAGCTATGGGTTTTTGGACGTTCTGAATCCATTGGAACTGTTTTCAAATCCATTTGAAGATTTCTTTTGTAGGTTTTTCACCATTGAAGTTTCAGAGAGCTCTAGGGAGCTTGAATCCCTCATTGATTGAGGCCATGCTCAGATGAGCCTAAGTCTGTTTTCTGTGACTAAATAGTCATTTTTGTCTAATTATTATGCTCTGAACACATTAGGATAGGTTTTAGATCCATTTGAGGACTTTTACAGGTGTTATTTCCACAAGGAATCTCAGGGAAGCTCAAGGCCACATGTAGAAGAGGTCATGCCCGAATGAGCCAAGATCCGTTTTCAGAGTTCTATTAGTCATTTTTGGGGTTTTTATGTATTCTGAACCCAATGGTACAGTCATAAAATCCATTGGAGTTGAGAAACAACTTGTAAAATAATATTTGACAAATTAATCCCAAAGAGCCAAGTCCATTAATGGAGTCTCAAGGAGATGTAGCCCAGAGAGGGGTGAACTCCTTTATCATCTTGTTATTGTTGTGAGTTTGATGGTTTATTTGCTGCAAGTTGTGTTTTTCTATGTATTTATTTTAAACACATATTTAACCATTTTAAAAGAAAATTTCCTCACACATGAACATTTAAAAGAAGCATGAACTTAACACATAATTTATCTTGCATAACAAAGACATTGAGCAAGGTCCTAAAAAGTTTATTTTAATGAAGTAGAGGGTGCTTGCATAGCATAGCAAGTCATCCTTCTATTTTCATATCAGGTGGTATCAGAGCATAGTTTGTTTTTCTCATGTGATTGCCATTGATAGCTAGAGATTTAGTTGTTGGTATTATTGTGCAAGTTTTGTGTTGAAGTTTGATATCTTGCAAGGATGGAGGAAGCTTCAAACATTGATAGTTCTCATACATCTTCATTATCCAAGTTCTTTGACAAAGAGATGTTGAAGGAGTTTCTAACCATGAGAGATGTGGTGCAAGCGATGTTGGAAGAAAGAAAAGAGAGCATTGCCCTTCAAGAGCAGTTGATGGCCATGAAGGAGGAGAAGCACCAACTTCTTGAAAAGTTGCATGAGATGGAAACTCAACTCCATGAGGCAAAGGAATCCCTTACCAAGTACATGCATGAACATGAGGTATGTAATGTTAGTTTATCTTCAAATTCCTCTCAAGATGAATGCTTTGGTGTTTTTGAAAATCACACAAGAGGAATAGGGTCCAAGTTATTGTTAAAAATGGGCTTTGAAGGTAAAGGATTAGGCAAGTATGCACAAGGCATTGTTGAGCCTATTGTTGTTGAAGAGAGGCCCAAGTATTGTGGTCTTGGATATGAACAAAGAGATGGAGCAAATTCCAAAGTTGAGGAGACAAGGGAAAAAGTTCCAATAACAAATTTTGTTTCAAGTTCAATCCCTCAAGCATGCAAAGCTTGTGTTCAAGATGAATGCAAATGTGTGAAACAAGAGAGTTATGACAGCCATGCGGACAAGAACATTGTTGTTGGTCTTCAAAGGAGAGCTTGTAACTCTTCAAATTCACCTCCTCAAAGAGGCGATAAAGGTGAATGTTCAAGGTATAATTCTGCTTATCATTCAGTTGCTTTTGATTATGTTAAGCATGATAAATTTGTATGTAAAAATGGAAGAAAAAATCCATGTACATATTGTGGTTTATATAACCATCATGTTTCAAAATGTTGGAAAAGATTGACCACTTTCAGGAAACTTTACAAGAAAAGACAACTTGAAAAGAGGATGCAAAAGATTTGCACTCATTGTTAGAAGAGCGGTCATCTCATTGACCAATGTTGGACATTGCATCCAACCACTCATCCACATCACAAGAAATAGATGGATAAAGAGTCTAGCAAGAATGGAAGAGGAGATTCCATCATTGATGTGAGTCAAGATGATTCACAAGAAGACAATTTTCAGCAGAAGAATTCACCATTGAGTTGGCTTGGTAAGAAATGGTTAGATTTCTTGAGAAAGTAAGGCTTGCATTTTTCTGTTGTAGATGCACATTTCAGCCTTATGTATGCATTTATGTTGAGATTATGACAAGTTGCAGCAGTTTATCACAACTTGTATGATGCAAGTTGCATGTGAATGCAATTCATTGGAAGGCATTCTTGTTGTTGCACAACTTCACCAGGAGGATGTAAAAGAGGGGTATGATGTTCACTTGTTACATCCACGTCTTTTTCATATTCATCTCTTATGTACCCACATGTTTCGGGTGCATTTGTTTTTGTGTATGTGTAAACAGTGAACTTGGTGATAGTTCATCATGAATGACTCATGATTGTAACATGATTGTGTATCATGAATGTCAACTTGTCATTTTGGGAAGGTTGATATGTTTCAAATGAGTCTCGGCTTGTGTCGATGTTGTCTTGATGACTATGTTGTGTTGATCATGTTTTTCAACTTGTGTTTAGTCGATGGTGTTTGTTGGGTTGTAAGTCGATTTTGAGTACACCTAGATGCATGAAAACGCCATGTGCTTTGATGAAGTACAAGATGCGACCATTTTCTTGAAGAGCAAAACGACTTTGTTGGCATCATTTTCAGTCTTGTATAAATTTGTTTTCAAGATTGATGGTTTTCTTGGTTTGTGACAAGATGTCGCAGGAAAGTTTTTGTAGCCATTGTAGAGCGAATTGTTTTAATGCCAAAGAGTTCACAAGGGGGACTTGATTCTCAGTGGGAAGGTTGGCAATCTTCCAAGCACAAAGAGAACAGTGGGTCAGTAGCAGCCAGAGAATAGTGGTTGAGGGACATAGCCAGTTGCAGTGCAAGGCATGTCAAGGTATCGAGGTGATTGTCAAAAAAACTTTTCAAGTAGAATAAGTTGATAGAACTTGAAATAAGAAGAGTATTGAAGTTCATACAGATAATCATAAGCTTTTGTGGGTCCAAAATCCTTTCAGTGGGAAGGCATGATCAAAATATGGACCAGGGGTCAAAATTTAGCTCAAAAAACAAAGTTCTCGGAATTTCCTCAAAATGAATGAGTACGTAGCCCTCGTTGTCACAAACCCAACACAAATTTTTTGGGTTCAAACAGACGTCGGATGAGTGAGATATTGTGTTTTGTTCGAATCGTCAAAAAGGCAAAAAAAAATGTGTTGATTGTACCGTCTGTACAGCTGATGTGGCAGAGGTCGTACAACTGATGTGGCACGTCCATACGTTGAGGTGGCAGTTGGTGATGTGTCAATGTTGAGTTGGTAGTCTAGTTGAATCATTGGTGGACACGTGGCGTCTTTTTGTTCAAGTGGTTTGGTGCCACGTGGCCCAGTCATGAGCTGCCATGTGGCACCCTATTATGGTATGGTTTGGTTGTTTGTTTAAAAGTTATGGAGTCCGTGGGGATCGAACCCCGAACCTCCCCCATTGGAAAAGTCTTTTCAAAGCCCACCTTTCCAATGCGCCACACTTTATTGCTTGTTATATATATGATTTTATATATATTTAAATTTGCATTGTTTTATGGTTGGCGCGGGGGTCCGGGCTAGGGCTTAGCCCCAGCCCCCGATCGCACACACTACCATATGACTCGAATTTATAGATTTTTTCACACAGGATTTTTATAATGACCATAACCACGTGCCCGATACGTGGCGTTTAACCTTTGGCTTGGACTTAGCCCTTTTGTGTGGGGAACGAGTTCATATGACCCATATGCCCACGGTTTGGCGGTTGGGGGCTTTAGTTCCGTTAACCATCCTACAGTTTTTCCCATTTTACGGTTATGCGTCGGTGCTAGGTTTTAGCACGAAAATGAGCATGTGTGCTAGGTTGGGCACACAAAGGTGTGTTTTGGCGAACCAGAGATAGGAAGCTTGAAGGAAGAAAATGGCAGGAGGCCTATCTTCTTCATTTTTTGGCCAAATGAGGTGCCAAAAAAGCCCAGCCAGGGGTTTTTGGATGTTCTGAATCCATTGGAACTATTTTCAATGCCATTTGAAGAATTTGTTTGCAGGTTTTTCACTATTGAAATTTCAGAGAGCTCTAGGGAGCTTGAAGCCCTCATTGATTGAGGCCATGCTCAGATGAGCCTAAGTCTATTTTCTGTGACTGAATAGTCATTTTTGGCTAATTATTATGCTCTGAACACATTGGGATAGGTTTCAGATCCATTTGAGGACTTTTACAAGTGTTTTTTCCACAAGGAAGCTCAGGGAAGCTCAAGGCCACATGTAGAAGAGGTCATGCCCGGATGAGCCAAGATCCATTTTCAGAGTTCTATTAGTCGTTTTTGGGGTTTTTATGTATTCTGAACCTAATGGTATAGTCATAAAATCCATTGGATTTGAAAAGCATCTTTTAAAAGAATCTTTGACAAATTAATCCCAAAGAGCCAAGTCCATTGATGGAGGCTCAAGGAGATGTAGCCCAAAGAGGGGTGAACTCCTTTATCATCTTGTTATTGTCGTGACTTTGATGGTTTATTTGTTGCAAGTTGTGTTTTGCTGTGTATTTATTTTAAACACATATTTAACCATTTTAAAAGAAAATTTCCTCACACATAAACATTTAAAAGAAGCATGAACTTAACACATAATTTATCTTGCATAACAAAGACATTGAGCAAGGTCCTAAAAAGTTTATTTTAATGAAGTAGAGGGTGCTTTCATAGCATAACAAGTCACCCTTAGGCCCTAAATAAAGGGCCTTCGGCCCTAAATGAATATTCTTGATCGTAATGGCCATGAACAAGGCCTCAAACTACCATACATATCCTCTCTAAGGGATATAAGGAATTTGGGTGGGATATGGTCACCATTCACAAGTTTTGGGCATAATGTATAACAAAGAACATAAGGTGCTTAGGCCCTATTTGAATCTTATCAGGACTGATATTTGTGATGCAGTCCTTAAACAACCACACAAGATCTATGTAGGGTATCTTTGGAACCATTGGTACATTTCCATAATAAGAATATGTCTCAAGGTGCATACCATGGCTAGGAGAGGAAACAAGTACCTTAGGTCCAATAGAAGCTTCTTCACTTCAAGTTCTATGAACTAACCATTGAATGATCATGTAGATAATGTTTAAGGGATATTTGGCCTCAAGGTGGGATTTGGACACCATTAGTATTTTTTCACATCACATATGGGAGTTTAGGATTGTACCATCATCAAGGGAAGGAGAAAAGGAAATTAGGATTTAAATGAACCTTATGTGCTTAATGAACAAGATCAAGGCCTCCAATTAGGAATATGGGCAACATTGGTATTCTTTAAATAATAATAATGGCTATTAGGACACCATATGGGCACCATTCACAGGTTTTATGCATCATAGTTGGCTCTCAAGGACACCATATGGGCACCATTCACAGGTTTTATGCATCACAGTTGGCTCTCAAGGCCTCTAAGAAGGAACTTAGAGCCATTAGGATGATATAGTTGCATTCATAAGTTGCATTAGGAGGATATAGGTCACACATTCCTAAGTTGCATATAGTTGCATAAGTCGCATATACTAGTTGCATAGTTGCATATAGTTGTATAAGTTGCATTGTTGCATAAAGTTGCATAAGTTGCATAAAGTTTCATGTTGCATAAAGATGCGTAAAGTTGCATAAAGTTGCGTAAATTTGTGTAAGTTGCATTGTTGCATAAGGTTGCATGTTGCGTAAAGTTGCGTAAATTGCATAAAGTTGCGTAAAGTTGCATAAGTTGCATAAGTTGCGTAAAGTTGCATAAAATTGCATGTTGCACAAAGTTGCATAAAGTTGCATAAGTTCCATAAAGTTGATTAAGTTGCATAAGTTGCATGTTGCATAGTTGCATATAGTTGCATACGAAATTGTTGCAATATAGTTGCATAAGTTGCAATATAGTTGCATAGGTTGCATATATTTTCATAAGATGAAATATAGTTGCATTTGACCACTCACCAATATCCGAGAATATAGTTGCAATATAGTTGCAATATGAAAAATGCCTCTATTTGGGAATATGTGCACCATTAGTATGTTTTGAATAAAAAGAATGGGTTTCAAGACCTATACCATGGCCAAGGGAGGAAATAAATGGCCTTAGGCCCTAAATAAATCTTCTTGATCTTAATGGCCATGAACAAGGCCTCAAACCACCATACATATCCTCTCTAAGGGCTATATGGAATTTGGGTGAGATATGGTCACCATTCACAAGTTTTGGGCATAATGTATAGCAAAGAACATAAGGTGCTTAGGCCCTATTTGAATCTTATCAGGGATGTTATTTCTGATGTGGTCCTTAAACAACCACACAAGATCTATGTAGGGTATCTTTGGAACCATTGGTACGTTTTCATAATAAGAATATGTCTCAAGGTGTGTACAATGGCTAGGAGAGGAAACAAGTACCTTAGGTCCAATAGAATCTTCTTCACTTCAAGGTCTATGAACTAACCATTGAATGATCATGTAGATAATGTTTAAGGGATATTTGGCCTCGAGGTGGGATTTGGACACCATTAGTATTTTTTCACATCACATATGGGAGTTTAGGCTTGTACCATCTTCAAGGGAAGGATAAAATGGAATCAGGATTTAAATGAACCTTATGTGCTTAATGAACAAGATCAAGGCCTCCAACTAGGAATATGGGAAACATTGGTATGCTTTAAATAATAATAATGGCTATTAGGACACCATATGGGCACCATTCACAAGTTTTATGCATCATAGTTGGCTCTCAAGGCCTCTAATAAGGAACTTAGAGCCATTAGGAGGATATAGTTGCATTCATAAGTTGCATTAGGAGGATATAGGTCACGCATTCATCAGTTACATATAGTTGCATATAGTTGCATAAGTCGCATAAGTCACATATACTAGTTGCATAGTTGCATAAGTTGCATATAGTTGCATAAGTTGCATTGTTGCATAAAGTTGCATAAGTTTCATGGTTGCATAAAGTTGCATGTTGCATAAAGTTGCATAAAGTTGCATAAAGTTGCGTAAATTTGTGTAAGTTGCATTGTTGCATAAAGTTGCATGTTGCGTAAAGTTGCATAAAGTTGTGTAAAGTTGCATAAGTTGCATAAGTTGCATAAAGTTTCATAAGTTACGTAAAGTTGCATAAGTTGCGTAAAGTTGCATAAAGTGGCATGTTGCACAAAGTTGCGTAAAGTTGCATAAGTTCCATAAGTTCCATAAAGTTGCTTAAGTTGCATAAGTTGCATGTTGCATAGTTGCATATAGTTGCATACAAAATTGTTGCAATATAGTTGCATATAGTTGCATAAGTTGCATATTGTTGCATAAGTTGCAATATAGTTGCATAGGTTGCATATAGTTGCATATATTTGCATAAGATGTAATATAGTTGCATTTGACCACTCACCAATATTTGAGAATATAGTTGCAATATGAAAAATGCCTCTATTTTGGAATATGTGCACCATTAGTATGTTTTGAATAAAAAGAATGGGTTTCAAGACCTATACCATGGCCAAGGGAGGAAATAAATGGCCTTAGGTCCTAAATAAATCTTCTTGATCTTAATGGCCATGAACAAGGCCTGAAACCACCATACATATCCTCTCTAAGGGATATATGGAATTTGGGTGGGATATGGTCACCATTCACAAGTTTTGGGCATAATGTATTGCAAAGAACATAAGGTGCTTAGGCTCTATTTGAATCTTATCAGGGCTGATATTTGTGATGCAGTCCTTAAACTACCACACAAGATCTATGTAGGGTATCTTTGGAACCATTGGTACGTTTTCATAATAAGAATATGTCTCAAGGTGTGTACCATGACTAGGAGAGGAAATAGGTACCTTAGGTCCAATAGAATATTCTTCACTTCAAGGTCTATGAACTAACCATTGAATTATCATGTAGATAACGTTTAAGGGATATTTGGCCTTGAGGTGGGATTTGGACACCATTAGTATTTTTTCACATCACATATGGGAGTTTAGGCTTGTACCATCATCAAGGGAATGACAAAAGGGAATTAGGATTTAAATGAACCTTATGTTCTTAATAAAAAAGATCAAGGCCTCCAATTAGGATTATGGGCAACATTGGTGTGCTTTAAATAATAATAATGGCTATTAGGACACCATATGGGCACCATTCACAGGTTTTATGCATCATAGTTGGCTCTCAAGGCCTCTAAGAAGGAGCTTAGAGCCATTAGGAGAATATAGTTGCATTCATAAGTTGCATTAGGAGGATATAGGTCACACATTCATAAGGTGCATATAGTTTCATAAGTCGCATATACTAGTTGCATAGTTGCATAAGTTGTATATAGTTGCATAAGTTGCATTGTTGCATAAAGTTGCATAAAGATTCATAAGTTGCATTGTTTCATAAAGTTGCATGTTGCATTAAGTTGCGTAAATTTGCATAAGGTTGCATAAATTTGCATAAGTTGCATTGTTGCATAAAGTTGCATGTTGCATAAAGTTGCGTAAAGTTGCATAAAGTTGTGTAAAGTTGCATAAGTTCCATAAGTTGCGTAAAGTTGCATAAAGTTGCATGTTGCACAAAGTTGCGTAAAGTTGCATAAGTTCCATAAAGTTGCATAAGTTGCATATTGCATAGTTGCATATAGTTACATAGTTGCATAGTTGCATATAGTTGCATACAAAATTGTTGCAATATAGTTGTATATAGTTGCATAAGTTGCAATATAGTTGCATAGGTTGCATATATTTGCATAATATGCAATATAGTTGCATTTGACCACTCACCAATATTTGAGAATATAGTTGCAATATGAAAAGTGCCTCTATTTGGGAATATGTGCACCATTAGTATGTTTTGAATAAAAAGAATGGTTTTCAAGACCTATACCATGGCCAAGGGAGGAAATAAATGGACTTAGGCCCTAAATAAATCTTCTTTATCTTAATGGCCATGAACAAGGCCTCAAACCACCATACATATCCTCTCTAAGGGATACATGGAATTTGGGTGGGATATGGTCACCATTCACAAGTTTTGGGCATAATGTATAGCAAAGAACATAAGGTGCTTAGGCCCTATTTGAATCTTATTAGGGATGATATTTGTGATGCAGTCCTTAAACAACCACACAAGATCTATGTAGGGTATCTTTGAAACCATTGGTAAATTTTCATAATAAGAATATGTCTCAAGGTGTGTACCATGGTTAGGAGAGGAAATAGGTACCTTAGGTTCAATAGAAGCTTCTTCACTTCAAGGTCTATGAACTAACCATTGAATGATCATGTAGATAATGTTTAAGGGATATTTGGCCTCGAGGTGGGATTTTGACACCATTAGTATTTTTTCACATCACATATGGGATTTTAGGCTTGTACCATCATCAAGGGAAAGGGAAAAGAGAATTAGGATTTACATGAACCTTATGTACTTTATGAACAAGATCAAGGCCTCCAATTAGGAATATGGGCAACATTGGTATGCTTTAAATAAAAATAATGGCTATTAGGACACCATATGGGCACCATTCACAGGTTTTATGCATCATAGTTAGCTCTCAAGGCCTCTAATAAGGAACTTAGAGCCATTAGGAGGATATAGTTGCATTAGGAGGATATAGGTCACACATTCATAAGTTGCATATAGTTGCATAAGTCACATATACTAGTTGCATAGTTGCATAAGTTGCATTGTTGCATAAGGTTGTGTAAAGTTTCATAAGTTGCATTGTTGCATAAAGTTGCATGTTGCATAAAGTTGTGTAAATTTGCTTAAGTTTCATTGTTGCATAAAGTTGCATGTTGCGTAAAGTTGTGTAATGTTGCATAAAGTTGCATAATTTGCGTAAAGTTGCAAATCTATGAGCCCTCCTCTGCAAATCTGTGTGTCCTCCTCTGCAAATACGTCTTCCCTAGCCTCCTCCCATGTGCCCTCCTCCCGTGCACCTCTCCCTCCTTCTCCTCCTTCTCCCGTCCTTCTCTCCCTTCCAGTCTGCGTGCAAATGATTGTGCTCTAGCGTCCTCCCGTGTGCCTCTCCCTCATTCTCCTCCTTCTCCCATCATCCTCTCCCTTCCGTGCTTCAAATCCGTGCTCTTGTGTATAGTGGTGAGTGCGAGCAGCTCTGCGCGAGAGTGTAGTGGATATGTGCGACTTTAATTTTTTTTTTGTATGTTGTTTTATTTTTTTTGTTTTTTATATATA
>ML790645.1:121685-138371 GCA_009831015.1 Picea engelmannii | reverse complement strand
TCATGGCAATATGTTCAATTGCATGCACCTTTCAATCTAGTCAAAGTTGATCTATTAATGTCTCTTGTT
Source organism: Picea engelmannii (assembly GCA_009831015.1). Lineage (NCBI taxonomy): Eukaryota > Viridiplantae > Streptophyta > Pinopsida > Pinales > Pinaceae > Picea > Picea engelmannii. The sequence continues at coordinate 138,302 of ML790645.1, read as the reverse complement.
ACTATGGGGTTATAAAGCCTCATGATCCCAATGACCACATGCCTCCAACCTTATGATATAATGATCATGATGAACTGATGATGGAAGAAAGTGGGCGTGTGAGTCAAATTTGAGTATAGAAACCCTCCCATATCATTAAGGCATGCAAATAGTCTATTCATGTCAAATTTCAATGCATTTAGAAAAAAATTGAAAAAAATTGAACATTGGCCCCATTCACAGGTCACTATTGCCTGTGTCTACTCCTAGTACAATTTCCTTCTAAAATTTTTATAAGATATTTGGAGAATGATAATGATGAATAAATGATGGACATAACTACATCATTGGTATGATTAGGCGCAGTCACATAGAGCTCCTCTTGGTTTCGAGAATAGTTCATTCTCTACTAAACAGGGGCTACCACATGAAGGTGGAAGCTCTAATTATGCCCCCCCCCCTCACATCACTCTCAATTTCCCCATATTACCTAATTTGAAATTCTAAAGAACATGTATCATATACTATATTATACAAAATAAAAACATACCTCTTCTTTTCAACAATTAAATATCAGCCATCTTCTTCTTCATCCAGCTCAACATTTGTATCAGGATCTAGTTCAGAATCGATATTGGTGAAAGGATCATTCCTATCAACATCATCAACAACATCATTGTCACTACTACAGTTATCAATATCGTCAATGAGATCGCCATCTCCTACATTTGGATGATCAACTTCTTCAACTTCTTCGTCTGACACATTGACTACATGAGCCACCTACTCTTGATCTTCATAATCATGATCTTCTTCCTCGTTATTATCTTCATCCTCGGCTACATGATTGTACTTTACTGGTCTTCCTCTTGGATCATATCTAACAACATATGACCAACTTGCTTTACCAGGTACCTCTGAGTAAAATACTTGCTCACATTGACTTAGAAGAACATAAGGCTCTGTACCCGGTTCAAATGCCCTTGTATTAACCATTGTAAATCCATTATCATGCTCAATAAAATTTCATTCAGGATCGCTTTCATGCATCTGTAGCCTATACCATTTAACATCAAACAAAACTATTTTGAAGGAATTACAAGCACACTCAATTATATCCTCCAAATGGCCATAGTACCTATTCTCATTTTCTTCCGAATTTCTGTCACTTCTAGAGGAAATGTTGGTGACCTTAAACATTGCAGTTATCCTATAATCCAAGGTTTTCATATTATCATCCAACATTTTGATACGAAATTTACGACCATTACACCACATAGCCTTGTGATGTTTCAAATGCAACATGGATAACAAGTAAAAAATAAATTGTGAATTCATAATCCTCATATAGGACTTACTAAATATATATTTCAATAATTAAACAAATCAAATACATTGAAAAATTGGGAAAAAACTAGGAAAATGTGCGTAACAAATTTAACTTGCCTATTTATATTTTAAACCAAAGGCTAAATCAACTTCCCTTGATGTAAGATCAAGAAATTGATCTCAATGACGATGGGTTGTTTTAATCATCTTACTCACCCCTTCCCATGATAACCTACTGACGTATTCTTCAGTATATTTTATCCAATGCTCCATCCAATCAAGGTTGTTTGCAATGTATAAATGTAAAGCATCCCACTCTCGAGCAACTATATGATAGCATAAAAATTTAATATCATTAATTAGTTATTGTTAATAAATGAATAATTTAATAAATGTGTAATATATTAAATCTACATCAACATCTAATAATTACCTTTCACAATCCTCATTTTACCTTTCCCCAATAGGACCTCCCCTTCAAATTTGTTGATGGAGTCAAGATGCCAAATGCGAGGCACATTCACATTTTCTGCTAATTTAGGCAAATATTGACTAATATACACCATGCATTGATATACCATATATCCCTCAACCATAGAACCCTCTAGACGTGCTCTTTGTCTAACGAAAGCCTTCAGTGTCTTCAACTTCCTCTCCACCATCCACATCGACCTTGTGTGTACTGGTCCACATAATTCAATCTCCTCAACTTGGTGTATGAGGTATTTTTCTTGTGCATTGAAAAATGATGGAGGTAGATACTGTTGCATTTGACACATTAGTCGAGGAATTTCTCTCTTCCAATACCTTATATCTTCTTTATCGATTTATTTTGATGATAGCCACCTACAAATGTCTATGTAATAAAATAATATCAAGGCATACATAAATGTGCAGATAAAATATAATATGTCAATAATTTCTACTACAAATCACATAAGAAGTACATTTTCCTTATAAAACAATACTTACCTCATGTATTTTCTAAGTACATAAATAATTTGTTTTATGTTGTTGTCAAAGTCGTCTGGGAGAGATAAAGGTGGAACATACTGTAACAAAAACAAATAATTATTATTTGTTTCCAAAAAATGCGTACCAATAAGGAAATATATTATAACCTACTAATTACCTTAATGAATGTATGCAAGTCATGTGTTTTAACCCCACCAAAATCACCTTTTTTAGTTAAGATATTTTGTATGTTCGACGAAAACCCCGTCGGAAACCTAATTTTTCGAATGACCTCTTTTACAATATTGCTCTGTTGCTCCATCAATAACCAAGGAAGACTAGTATTTTGTTCACGACCATCGCCATTAGAATTAACAATAATTCTTTGCATGGCATGATTAGCTTCCTGGATGTCACAACAAATCTTTCCAATTCTCTCTTTGTTAGTCCTTCTATCTAATATGCACCATAAAAATTATGTTATGTTCTTCCCGATATGCATTGTATCAAACAAATGAACTATTTGTAGGTGTTCATAGTATAGAAATCTACTGAATTACATCGGGTAACTTTTCATTCCTCGTGGAATCCCATTCGTGCCTTAATGACATTCATGAAACATCAACAAATTGAAACTAACACTAATTAATGGGACAAAATGAAATTAATACTAATAAATTAACCAAATATTTATATAACAAGTCATACATAAATAATTTGCATACCTTGACGATTTCTAATATATTCCAACTTCCATAGGCGACGTGTCATTCTTCGTGGTTTTTTCCGTTTTCTTCTTTACCATTGAACTTTGCTTTGTCTGTAGTTCGATAACTATGGTTCTTAGGAAGAAAGTGCCTATACTCATCAAACACTTCCTTTGCTAAACTCCTTGAACGACGAGATTTTATCCTCGGACCACAATCTGTCAATGCAAATTTACTCTTTGTTTGAAGACCTACAAGATATATGAATAAATGTAGCATCAAATTAGAGTTACAATTTGAAATAATGCATGATTTTTTCAATAAATATATATAATATTAAATCACAAAATAAAGTAACAATATACCACAAAACTGTGTTAACTCGGGAGCATCATGAATTGTCCATGACAATATTCCATGGAATTGAAATCATTTTTGTCCTATTGGTCTAGAGATGTCATACATAGTGACGCCAACCCATAACTTCAACAACTCATCAATGAGAGGCTCAATATATACGTTCATATCTTTAACCTGTTACCTACCTAATTGGTTCAACATACTGCATGATTAATTATACTTATCTAGATGTCATGATATATAAAATAAATAATTACCATGCACAAAACAAAGAAATGAAATATTTTGTCATAATTTAAAGCAAATAAAAGATAATTAAATACCTGGAACAATCATTTCCAACATTGTATGCTCTCTCTTGATCAACATCCAAAGAGGAAGGTTATTGTTTATAACAAAAATAGGCCACACTGAGTACGCAGAATGAATCTCTCCAAATGGATTGACACCATCAACTGCCAACAAAAGTCTAACATTCCAAGGTTATTCTTTAAAAATTGGCCAGTTTTCTTCGATGTAGTTGAATGCAGAACCATCTACAGGCATTAGAAGAACATCGTCTCGACTTCTATTCTTTGCATGTAAATCCATAAACCGTGTTATACTTTTGCACCTGAACAACCGCTGGAAACGTGGAATTATCAGAATATAACGAAGAACTTTGCGAGGCACCTTCTTTGACGCTTTATCGGTTCGATATCTACTTATTTGACATTGTGGAAATTCATTTTCTAATGCATATTGTTCATAATATATGATATGATCATTAGGACATGCATCAATAGCCTGATAGTCAATTCCAATTTCTTTCATAATCACATATATTTCTCGATATGTGCATGGAAAAATATTTGACGTCGGTAATAGAACATCACCTAACAATATACAAAATTATAAACAATAAGTCAATGTAAACAATATTAATCATCAATATATCATCCAATATACTAATTTACAAATTAGAAAACAATAGCAATATAGGAAAAAATTGAACCTTTTAAGTATTTGTGAACATGCAAGCATAAATAATTAACAAATTAAATACCTTAGTATCTGTGTGAGACATGTGTTTGATAAACAATTCAAAACCTTCAGGTTCACCAACAACAATATAGAAAATAAAAGATTTGTTGTTGATCCTTCATAAAGAGGTTGACGTGACTTCTCGAGTAGAGGATCAACATCAAGACTATCATCCTAGTTGTCCTCATCCATTGGAGCAAATGTGTCTGGGATCAATCTATGTATCTCATCTTCCTGATTTGAATCACTAACATCATCTCCATCCATATCATCATTAATAACTTGATCAACAACTTCAATATTCTCATCTCGAAGTTCATCTCCATGTAAAGTGGTATTTTTGCTAGTACTTGGGAAATAACTCTCTGGAGGTCGACACTTTGGGGGAATCGTATATATATTTAAAAAAGACATAGAAAAGTTATTGTGTATAGAAAATATAAAAATCGTGATAAGAAATATTACTAAAATTCATGACATGCTGATTATTACAGAGGATACATTAAAAATTGAATCCTCTTACCAAGGGACGATATTCATAACCCCCTTCGACGTGCCCCTTCTCCCTACAATATCTTTGGGCTGTTGTTATTAAAATTATTCTATTTTGCAAGCCTCTGCAATCATAGCAAGGGAAATAACATTTTCCATCGCCCCTCGCCGCTAATGCCACTCTTAACCGAGCAAGCTTCCTATCATTTTCGTTCATTGTGACAAATCCTTGTCTTAACAAGTAATTGTCTTACCTACACCATACCAAACATTAAGCTGTTGATTTTTTATATTTTAGCTACTCCTTTCGATTATGAAATGTTTATTTATAGTGACCTACATCTTTATAATAAGGTCAACATATTTATAATAATGTGATCATATGTGTAGAGGATCAACATCATGACGACATAGATAACATCTTTATAATAAAGTCATATGTGTACAAATGTTTTCTTTATATAATAACGACATATATACCTAACATAAGTTTAGGGTTAGTGTTTATGTATGTTATTAATCCATGCTAAAGAAGGGAATATAGCAATCGGTTGCAAGTCAAAATCATTTTTACTTTTGTAAATTTACAAAAAATTTAACAATGTTTTTTAATGTTTTTTAATAAATATTTATTAATGAGAATTTTATATATAAATAAAAATATTTTTTTTATTTTTAAATATTCAAAATTCTATTTTTTGATTGGTCAAAAACTCTGAAGTGACTAATTTCCCCTGGTTGGAGGTGACAATTAACCACAAAACTAAAAAAATTAAATTATTTGTTTTTTTTTTAAATCCACAAATATCCACGTATTAATTAAAAGTACAAATAATGATTGATGTTACCGGCATTCTATGTGTATTAAATGTAAGAATACACTTTGGATTTTGAGACTTTGTTTCATCTCCTAATGAGTTGATGATTGCACTTTCTCCACCATCCATATGTACACACCCGATCACGTCAACCACAACGTTTAGCCTCGGGTTTTGTTTTGCATGCTTAAATAATGGAAATTCTCGTACTTTGTTTTACAAAATGTACAGACCAATCACGTCAACCACGATATTTCGTCTTGGGTTTTGTTTTTCATCCTTAAATAATGGATGATCTCTCGTACATTAATAATTATATGTAATATATATCAACAAAATATCTTGTCACTAATGCCAACCTATCCATTATTTATTACAATATGTTGAGGATAGAAAAGAATTTATGCGGAAGAGGGAAATGTTATTAATAATTATCTTAATATATATGCGAAAGAGGGAAATGTTGAGGATAGCAAAGAATTTATGCAGAAGAGGGAAATGTTACAATATATTGCAGCTATTACCCTTGTTGTTATAAACATGAGTTTCCTGCCTCTCTTATATATACCATAACTTATCATTTATCAATATAAAAATCAACTTCAATATTTTATTCATGGAGATTTCTTTCTTCATTTAATTGAATTAGTAAGTGCTAGCCAACCATTAGGTGTGCAAGTATCCCAACCATTATTGTCACTGTTATATTATTTTCAATTTATGCAAGTGTGATCCCTTTTGGGTACTAGGGATGTTACAAGTGGTATCAAAGCTTCAATCAAGCTTTGTTGGTGTTTTTTTGTTAGGTCTTAAAAATAAAAGGGAGAAGAAAATGACAATCAATTACTATCATTTCACCGATTAGGGTTGAGTTTCAAGAGAAATTCCATATCTTTATCAATGAAAAGAGAGAGAGATTATAACTACAATTGAAGGGAAAAGGGTATGTGGATTCCATAAACCTAGAATATTATGGAATCCACATACCCTTTTCCATAGAATATACTAACTAGATCCAAAAACCAAAGACATGAAATATGGTACTACACATATTGTAATATATTATCAAGGAAAAAACAAGCTAAATGAAATTTGGACATTTGAACAAAAATTTACAAGTTAAGTGAGTACATAAATAAAAAATAACATACTAACCTTGCAAGTTCAAAATCCGAGCTATGTAAATCGAGAATTGGATTTTTTCAATCGATGGGTGATGGAAAAAATAAACAGCTCAAACAAAATCCAAGAACAGCGTCGCAACTATAGAAATTGTGTCGCAAAGTCTCTTAAAGTCACGTATATATAGATCAAATAGTGAACTAGCCGTTAACACCGACCAATGAGATAGGCAAAATCTTCGTCGATATTGCCACGAAAGTTCATCGCTATTGTGACGAAAATCTCGACTAGATTTAAAAAAGATTTTCGTGGATATTGTGACGACCTTTCATGGCAATATCGATGAAAAATCCTGCCCTGTTTAAAAAAAAGATGAAACTAGTGGAAGCGTGGAAAATTTTCGTGGAATAATCCACCCATATGTAGTAGTGTTAATGCATAAACGACCTTATTCGACTTCTCGGACCTGTGTTTCAGCACAAAAGAATAACTTTGCAAAAATTCTACCCATTTAGTATGCTTTTGATTTAACTTACCTTGGTTGTTAATGTACTACAGAGATTTGTGATCTGTGAACAAGACAAACTCCTTCGGCAGTAGATAATGTTTCCATTTCCTCAAAGCTTGCACAATAGCATAAAATTCTTGATCATAAACAAAGTAATTCTTTCTGGACCCATTCAACTTCTCGCTGAAAAATGCAATGCATCTTCCTTCTTGACTTAGAACTACTCCAATTGTTGTTCCACTAGCGTTAGAATCAACCTCAAACACTTTACTAAAATATGGTAATGCTAATATTGGTTGTGATGTTACTCTCTTCTTCAATTCTTCCAATGATTTATCTGTTGTTGTAGTCCACTGAAACACTCCCTTCTTCATACATTATGTAAGAGGCACACATATTTGGATAAATTTCCTAATGAATTTTTGGTAAAATCCTACCAATCCATGGAAACTCCTCACATCAAATGTGCATCTTGGTATTGGCCATACAAGGATAGCCTTCACTTTCTCAGGATCCATTTTTATTCCTTCCATTAAAACCACAAAACCCAGGTACACTAACTCTCGCTGCATGAATGTACACTTCATCAGGTTTATCAATAGTTTCTCTTCCTTCAAGCACTATAACACTGCTCTCAAATGATCAACATGCTTTTTTCTAATCCTCCTAAAAATAAGTATATCATCCAAATATAAAACCATGAAATTACCCAAAAATGGCTTCAATACTTCGTTCATCAATTTCATGAACATGTTGGGTGCATTAGTTAACCCAAATGACATTACCAACCATTCAAAGAATCCATATTTCATCTTGAATGCAATATTCCATTCTTCACCTTCTCTCATTCGAATTTGGTGATAATCACTCTTCAAATCATTTTTTGAAAAATATTCTAAACCACTCAAACAATCCATTATATCATCCATTCTCAATAGTGGAAATCTATAATTGATTGTGATCTTCCTTTTAGAACGTGAGTTAGTACACATTCCCCACTCCCCTATCTTCTTGGGTGTCAATACTTCTGGTAGTACTCAAGGAATCAAACTCTCACGAATCAATCCTTGGTCAAGAAATTCCTGCACTTTTCGATTCACTTCTTCACTCTCTGCAGGAGTCATCCTGTAAGGTGATTTATTAGGAAAACTCGATCTGGGCATTAAATCAATTTGATGAGAAATGATTCTCACTAGAGGCAATCCCTTTGGTAGATCATTAACAATTAAACATCCTTAAATTAATCCAACAATAACTTTATTTTTGTAGGTACAACATTTGTCTTCTCTACACTTTTCACTTCTTTCAGAATCACTGTAAACATAATGCTAATTTTCTTTCTTCCTGTAAAAATTATTTAGCAGAACATAGCATGATTTTGTTGCTACTCGTGTTTGTATTAGCACAATTTCTTGTTGTTTCTACTATATCCTCCATCATTGGTGTTAATTTATATCGTTGTCCATCTTTCTTGAACTCATATGTGTTTTCCTTACCATCACGATGAACTTGGCGATAAAATAAACATGGTCTTTCGAACAGTATTTGAAATGCATCCATCTCAATCACATCACATAACACCTGCTCTTTAAAAATTCCTGTTTGAAAACACAATAAACATTGTTCAGTCATAGTCACCTGCCTTTCGTTATTCAACCAAGAAACATGATAAGGGTTTGGATGGTTCAACATGATCAAGTTCAATTTGTTCATGACTTTAGTGGATACGAATTTCTATGTACTTCCTCCATATATAATTAGGTTACAACATTTTCCTTGAACCTTACATTTCGTTTTAAAAACATTCTTTCATTGTTCTCGTTCCTTTGCCTCTTTTTGTTCAGATTTAAGAAACACTCTCCAAAACAACAAATTATCACCTTTTTCTCGCTGAAGAAAAGTCACATTTTCCCCAACTACTAAAGCTTCGTCAGCCTGTGTGACTTGTGTCCATGCTTCACCTCTTCTCCCTGAAGTTTGTCTTTCTAGACATTCATACTTCTTCTGTCCCTGCACACCACATTGATAACAAGTAATTACATATTTTCCCTTTCCTCTTATGAATCCTCTACCTCTACCAGCTCCATTTCCTCCTCTGCCACCTCGACCACTAGCAAGTTCTACTTCCTTTTCACCGCCTTTAGTAGTCCCTTCTTTAACTCGTCCTTTAAAACCTCTTCATCTACCTCTAGGATTTTTTTTCCTCTCAATATTTTCTTCCACCTTCAGGGAAACTTGATAAGATTCATCAATAGTGAAGAAATAATGTGTGCTCATTTCATCCCGAACTAAATACTTTATCCCATTTACATAGCTTGCAACTCGTTGGAATTCTGGTTTGTTGAGGCCTGCTCTAAGTGACAGACTAAAGAAATCTTTAGTGTATTCATGGAAAAATGTCTCCCTTTGTCTGAGGTTCTGGACTTGTCAGAACAAATTCTATTGGTAATCAACATGAAGAAATTTCTCTTTAATCTTGGTAACCATCTTCTTCCAAGTTCTAATTTTCTCTAGTTGATTATTCACTCTATCTTTCTGCAACATATCCCACCACAGTGTTGCATGTATTTTCAATTTTGTAAAACAAAATATTATCGGATTTGGATCTTGAACATTTTCATACTCAAAGTATATTTCAAGTTATCTAATCCAGTCAATGAGAACATCGACTCTCAGACTACAATCATAATAGGAAACCTCAACCTTTGTACTACACCTGTTACTTAAATATGAAATCAACCTAGTTGTTGGGTCTCTTTAATCACCATCATGTTCGTCTTCAATTTATTCTTCTGGCTCTGAGTATACTTCATCATCTCCATTCCTACAATTCTCCTATTCCTCTACTCTTAATATCAAATATTACGGTTCTCGATTTCATGCACCTCCCCTTCATGCACCTCTCCCTCACAATGACATTCCTCCAAGTTGTAGGTGTCTCACCAACATCCACAGACCTCACACTAGTTCTGTAACTCAACTTGAATTTCAACACTCTTACTGAGAAACCACCTCGAACATGTATTCTGTACCATGTCTCATAGAAGTAGATTAGATATTAATCCCAAAGAAGAACCGAGATTTGATACCAATTGATGCAAAGATATATATTTTGGATCACACAAATAGTTATAGCACACACCTTTCTACATAATACACAGTAGAAAGGAAAAACATAAATACTTTTTCCAACTAATAAGGAAATCCACTGGAAACTAAAACACTAGAAAACCCATGAATTTCAATACCATTCGTTTATTAATTCAATGTAGAGAACAATTTTCTATATTACATCGATCCTGGGTTAAATGACAGCCTTGAATTGTTGCTTGTGTGGATGAAAACCACGACCAAATCCTCCAAAGGGTAATGGTATGCATGTATGGGATGATATTATGGTTTTCCCTTCCTGCATGCTTATCAAACCTGTAATCTTTCTCTCCATTCCACCTTCTACTATTTCCTTACTTCATGGTTCACCAACCCCCAAAATCAAACTCCATTTCTTTTTTAAAATCCTCCTTGACTTTGAAACGATTTGCCTTCCCTCCAAGAACGAGTTGTTACCCAAACTATCTCTTTGTCTTCTCGACTGCCTCAACTTCCTTTCAGCCTCGCGTCATGATTTCTCCTTTAGCGATGAGTTCTTTTACCTAATGGTAGTTGCAACTCATCATGAATGCATACCAACATGGAAAAATCAAATGCGTGCGGCCACAGTGTTGAAAATGAATAAATATCGTGACACTTGTAAAATTTAACTATACACGGGATTTTTAACATGAGTTTCAACACATATTTCAACATGAGTTTCAACATGACACTTGTAAAATTTCTCTATACATGGCAGTTTCAACACGAGTTTCAACATGAGACTTGTAAAATTTCACTATATGTGGTAGTTTTAGCACGCGTTTTAACACAGTTTTCAACATGTGTTTCAACACGAGTTTCGAGATAGAAAGAGTAGATGCAAGAGTAATTAACAATTCAGATTTACAACAAACTAACTAAATAAAATGGATCACTAACTCAGTCCTGATTCGACCTATTTTCTATTTGCAGAATGAAAATATTTTTGGGTGATGCAAATTGCCCGAGCCCAAGGATGCTCTTGCATAAAACAACATGGAAAAAAACAGGGTCCCCGAAATTTCTTCAAACGCTAGAAAAAACCACTAGTAGATTAAGTGGGGATGGCATACATATGTCAAATCTTGGCTATTTCATTGGGAAATCAAGAAGAAGCCATCATGCATAATACTAATAATATTACAAATATTTTCACTTCTAAATCTAATAAGAATATGTGGTGTGATAAATATTTAAAGAATAAAAGGAAATCGAGATACTATAAGGAGTATGGATAGGTTCATCCCTCCCAGGATGAACCTATCCATACTCCTTGTAGTATATTAATTTCTTATGGAGTATGCCTTAATGCCTTCCTTCCAACGAATCTCTTCCTATCAATTTCAACATATCTTTCTCTAGGATAGGGATATAGATTAGTATTTGATACCTTGGGTCTTGCAATCATCAGTGGTAGTTTCCTTCGCAATTGACATTGGGAATACATCAATGTCCCATGCTCAATAGATTCTAGCAAGTGTTCAAAATCAACTCATTTATTTGAACTTGTTAGATTGTACCATGGTACCTCGATGCCCGTTATCATTATAGGTGCATTGTTCCACATTTGGTAATGATATACATCAATGAATAGTAATCAAATGATGTCTCACTGGTTTCGAACCCAGCACATATATTCACATAGTGTAGACTCATACCACAGTGGATCATTTGAATAATTCAAGTGAAGTACAAGCATCACATATTTGTTTCTCCTACCTGACATATATTGTACCACCTCACGGTTAAAATATTGTGTAACTGCAAAGAATATTCTTATCACCTTTTGTGGATAAAGATAAAATATATTTATTATTGATTAGATCAATCCCCTTTTGTGGATTGATCATGTCGGGCATTGTAATTGACCAAATCCCCTTTTTCAGATTGGTCAAACCCTAATTGTAATAGGAAGAATGAGAAGTCGTCCCCCAGATTAAATAAAGGTGGTTCTAACCACCCAGAATGAGAAGTCATCCCTGCCAGTGAAAAGACACTTATGTTCACACTTTCCAGATTGTATAAATAAGAGAGGCCAACGCCTCATTTAGACACACACTCAGCTCACTCATCTAGTGCACAAGTATTGAAGGAAGCTGCAGTTACCAATTGCCGAAAGAAGAAAGAGAAAGAGAGGTGCATCCTTGGGAGAGGAATTTATGTGTTGTTTGGTTAATTGTCTTAGCATTGTATTGGCTATCTATATTAAGGAAGTTTTGTTGGGTTTTCTTCCCCATGAGGGTTTCCCAGGATAAATGTTGTGTACTCTTGTGATTGTGTTTCTCTCAATGATCCTATTTATGCTATTGTTATCTAGTAAATTGAAAGTAACCTAATAATAGCATAAACTTTAACATGGTATCAGAGCTAAGCTGAAGAGAGAATCTTTCATAGGAAAAAGAAAAACGTCACTGTTTTCGTACATGCAAATTAGGGCTTTTTATTGAAGAAGAATTTCAACCCAAAATCCATCTAGAAATGTGTGCTCTACCTCAAGGAACATTTTGGCATCCTCAATGCAAATTTTCAGTTGTTATATCTCCCAGAAAGTGAAACCCTAGTTTTCACAAAGTACCAGAAGTACTAGAAAACTAGAGTACCAAAAGTACCAGAAAACTAGAAGCACCAATCCAGAAATCCGCAGATCAAGTTTGGAGGGGTAAAAGTTGGTTTTTTCGAAATCTAAACACACTAGGATACTCGCCTCAGTCCAGCGCATCTTTTGGTGAGTTCAGTTTTCAGATCCAAGAAATTTGATTTTTCTATTATTTCTATAGCCATAAGGGCTAAGGTTTCGTTTACAAGAAAGAATGGCTACCAACATGAGGGTAGAAGATAGGCTGGAAGGATCTAGAAACTTTATATATTGGAAGCATAGGTTGCAGATGATTCTAGACGAGAATGATCTCCTAGAACATGTTACAGTGGGTGTACCAGAATCATATGAAGAAGAGAAAAATACCAAGCATAAGAAGAATGAAAAGAAAGAAAAAATAATCATGTTAGATTCAATAAAGGATCACTTGATTCCTCATATTTTCAAACTATAAACATCAAGGCAAATGTATGAAGCAATCAACAGGTTATATGAAAGAAAAGACATTAGTTGAAATCGTTCCTTAAGAAATCAGCTTCGTAATATGAAGATGGAAAAATCAGAATCTGTCACATCCTATCTTATGAGAGCTTCTCATATCAGAGATCATCTTGCAGCTATTGGAGATGTCATTAGTGACAAATATCTTGTAACCACAACCCTAAATGGGTTTCCAACATTTTGGATTCCTTTTGTACAAGAAGTGTGTGTAAGAAGCAAGTTATCGAAGTTTGATAAGTTATGGGCAGATTGCACACATGAAGAATCTAGACTTGCAGACCAACAAAAGAGATTAATTATTGATGAAGAGGAAGCTCTTACAACTCAAAAGAAAAAAAGAAGTTCCTTCATGAAGAACAATACAAAAGATAACTTTGTAAGAGTTCCAGATAAGAAGAAAGATGTTTCGAAGATCAGATGCTACAACTATCAAAAGTTGGGACACTTTTCCTATGAATGTCCTCAAGGAAAAGGGAAAAGAAAGTATCAAGCACATGTGGCAGAGGAAGAGGAATCTCCTCCCTCAAAGAAATCTTTAGCAGAAATTGAGGGTTATGTACTTTAAGTTGAAGATAGTTGATCTGAAGAAAGATAGCAAATGGTGGAGTCCATGGAGCCTCCCCCCACACAAAAAAAAGATAAGTATTCATGTTTATTTCTAGTATCTTGTTTACTTTAATACTTTATCATTACAAGTTAGATATTTTCGTGAGAATGTTAATTAACCTCGTTTTACTTCAGTATCTATGCAAACTTATGAATGAAGTATCAAAGAGGAGGATGAAGAAAGAGATAAAATATTTATTTTAGAAAGCATATTGTAAGTAAGTTTACAGGTCTCGAAAGAAAGAACTTATGTCATGACTTGCATAAGTTAGAAAACATGAGAAGGACGCATGATATGATGGAAGTTAATAAAGACCAGACAATATCCAGTATTTATATAAGAGCAGGAGGCTCCTAAATATGCAGAAAAGAAATGTTCAAGATGAAGAAAAAGATGGATACTCAGATATAGTGGATGAGATGCAGGTAACTACAGGTTGCTCCAGTACTGTTCTTATAGATGCAAAGGGAGAAGGTTGATCTAGTATGAAGTCAAAAAGAAATAAATGTTCGAAATCAAGAAGGCACCCAGGATATTACAGAGGAAGAAATTCAAGGATGATGATTAGAAGATATTAGTTTGGTGCAAGAGGGAGCCATATCTCCGAGTTCGAAATGGAGGATCGTGATTTGATGCAGTTAGGAAAGTAGATGGATGATGCCCAGTAGATGGGTAGCATGGTATTATACCATAGAAATATTTTGGACCACAAGAGATTTTTTCAGATCCCATACCTAGACCTTCGTAGAGAAGGAGAAAGAGAAAACACCTCCATAGAGAAAGAAAGAGAAATCCCATAGGTAGACCTTCATAGAGAAGGAAAAGAGAAGAGACCTTCGTAGAGAAGGAAGAGACCTTTGTAGAGAAGGAGAATGAGAAATTTTCCAAGGTTAGCCTTTGTCCAAGTGTTGAGTTTTGGATACTCTAGGGACATGCTAGAATACCCTCGTAGAGAGGGGTGTGACCACCCTCGTAGAGAGGAATGTGGATGTTTCTCCAAGGGGTAGCAGGAAAATACTCTCCTCTGTCCAAGGATTGAGTAGCCTGGAACACAAACCTTGACCATGTGGAATGGTTAGTTGGCTCTTTAGGTTTGTGTCGTGATCCTATGTGGATCATGGAAAGGGAGTCTAGTCTTTCCCAGGCTAGAATCTTATATTCTTTAGTTCATGTGGGATGAATAGGAATGAAGCTATGGTAGTAGTCCTCCCTAGTGGATGGGTGAGATACATGACTACAAGAGAAGGGAGAACATAAAAGGAATGACAAAACTCATAGAATATCTTTTGTGTGAAGATAAGACATATTCTGTGTGAAGATAAAACATCTTATGTGTAAAGATAACATATCTTCTGTGCGGAGATAAGAAAGAAGTATATTCTACGTGAAGACGAAATAAATAAAGAGTATATTCTGCGTGACAATAAAGAGAACAAAACTTTCGATGATTTATAGATATGCCTGTCAGTGATCATGATGCCAGATGACCAAGTGGATTATATTGATGCCTCTTGTTATCCAGTTGATGATGTTACCCATTTTATGATGTTATCCAGTTGATGATGTTACCTAGTTGATGATGTTATCCAGTTGATGTTGTTACCTAGTTGATGATGTTTCCCAAATGATGATGTTATCTAGTGGATGTTGTTGCCACTAGTACATATGACCAAATTTGCGATGGTTTTTCGTTGATATTGCCACACTTATCCATCGCAATTTCCACAAAAGCCGATATTTTTTTTCGTCAGAATAATTTCATCGCTATATCCATGATCCAGGTGTGTGTGGAAACATTGACGAAATAATCTCTCTACGTGTCACCACCTTCAAGATCGGTTAACCCTATGCATCGTGGCAATTACAACAAAATTACGTCGCAATAACAACGAAGAAGTGTGGCAATTACGACGCAAATTCGTCGCAATTGCAATGAAACGTTATGTCAAGCCAATAACTTATGACGCAGATGCTGAATGTGCGACACAAAACCGTCGTAACCTATGATGAAAATCTATGGCAATATCGACGAAAATATATCCCAAGACCATACTTACGACGTAGATGTTGTATGTGCGACGAAAATTCATGGAAAATTGTGATGAAGTTTCATCGTTATTGCGGCAGTTGTGGTAGAATACAAAATTTGTTTCCGACGAACTATCGTCGATATTGCGACGATGACTTTAAGTTTTTAAAAAAAAATTACATGAGATATGGTATTACCATATTACATTGTAATATGGTATACCATATTGTATGCCATATTACAATGTAATATGGAATTACCATATTACATTGTAATATGGCAATGCCATATTACATTGTAATATGGCAATGCCATATTACATTGTAATATGGCATTACTATTACATTTTAATATTGTAATATTGTAATATTCTATTAAATAATGGATGTTAGAGAAAATGTGTAGATATTTTAGATTGAATAAGATTATAATGTGTGTGTGTGTGTGTGTGTGTGTATAT
>ML790645.1:105209-117452 GCA_009831015.1 Picea engelmannii | reverse complement strand
ACCTAACAAATTATTTTCTTTATATAGAAAACATATAGATAGTAATGCATAAATAGGATAGTCATCAAAACATATGAACATGTAAACATTGATAAAGATCCAAAAACAAGTCATGAATTTATACATCTAATTTTTCTTTGATTTATGTTTTTTTACATTCATAAAATTGACAATTGGGATATCATGATCATCCAAGGACATTGTATTTTGTGTGCCATGTGCTTCTATTGTTTGTGTGTGCTCATGTACCATACTTCTAGTACGTCGCTGAGAAGGGTTGGCTGACATCTGTTCACGGTCGTGAATTGGAACAATGAAAATGATCATATCGATATGTTGAAATATAATTGAAATAACTAATTCATTGTTTTGATTAACATTACACTATAGCTCTTTACCTGTCTTTGTAGCTGGGACAGTTGGTGCATTAATTTTCTGTCCACTTGGTTGCTCTCGCATTTCACCCTCTTGAGCTACATGCTCTTCAATTTTGAGAAGATGATATATAAGTATAAGTCAGGAAATAAATATCTACAATCGTAGTAAATATTTCTAATTCTAAAGCATACATACTGGAATGGGTACTCTGCATTACACTATCACTGGACATGTGGACCCTTGTATGACACGATGTTTGCTAAATACCACTTGATTCACTACTGCGGTAACACTGTTGCTTGAAAACAAACATAAATACTTAGTTAAGGGTGATATAATAAAATATGAATAGACTTTGCAAGCATGCTACTATGGTTCCCTTATTCATTTGATTTACTTGCGTGGCTGGGGAGATAGGAGTCTAGTCCAAGATTTTTCTATATTCAATCACGCTTTTAAAACCATGCTTGTAACCAAGTTTCAGGTCCTCCTCGATGGCAGCAGTGTATAACGTATTTAACTGCAATGCATAACACCATTAAAAATACCAATAACAAAAACATATATTAGTTCTCTACTGTTAAATAAATATTAACCACGGTTAATCATTTAAATCTTACTATTAGAGGTTTGAGTTTTTCATATCCACCCTGACTTAGTTTATGCTGGCCGTCTTTTTCCACTCTGGCCTTTGTTTCTTTGGATGTGTCTGGTAGCCTACATATGGATTTTTTGAAAAAAATTAGATATCGAAATTGTTACTTAAAACAGGAAAGAAAAACATAAATGCTCATATTTCACTGATAATATGACATGTGTTGTACCTTGCTTGACCAGCTCGTGGTTTTCGTCCTTGTTTTTTAAACATGTTCTCCTTTGCATCTCATATTAGCGCCTTCCACTCTTTCTCGAGAACCATGGGAGGGCACTCATGCTTGAGGTCTATTTGCAATTTGTCCCTATATTGGGCCCTGATGTATTTTAAATTATCGTCGGCCAACTTTGTAACCACTTTCTTGTTGAAAGTGTTGCCGAACAAGTTTACCATGTGATCTATTAAATCATCTTTCTTTTTGCTATCTTGGCCATTCCACCGTGTGCGAATGGTGGGGCCAAACAACTCCAATGCTTTGTCATGTAAGTTTCTATAGAAAAAAATGTTTCCTGTGGTAACATGTTATCCATTAATCAATTAATAATCTCAACAAATGTCCATTTAAATTTCATGAAAAAAATGAATCAATTTATGGGACAATTACCTGCAATCTTCTGAATATTTATCGGAACACATGCGTCATCCACCAGAAAGGTGACATCTAGTGATCCAGTTCTTTTAATTCGTTCTGCTCCATGCAGAATAGTATCCTATGAACCTAAACTATGTTTCTCTCCGGAGTCATCATGTGGAGTCCCAGGCTCCGACTCATCATTCTCCGGCATGTCATCCCAGTCAAAATCGCCCCGCTCATCAAAGGATTCGAGGGGAACCTCAGGAGGCTCAAAAAGCCTCACTTGCACTTTGCTATGTCAACCTTTGTTTTGCATTGGACCCTCACTGCTACCTATAGTAGTTGAAGTATCAATAGGTTCCCCACGCACGGGGTTTAAAAACTCCTACAAATAGAAAACTTTTCTTTATCAGATCATACACAAAATATAAAACTAAAAAATGGATATGAAATTGTCATAGCTAATAAAAATATGTAAAGATGCCACTTACCCCAAAATTAGTTATTATAGTTTGTAGCTCTACAATTCTTTCCCTGTCCTCCTGTGTCAGGGGTCTTTTGCTAATAAAACCTAGATATTCCATGTTAGCCTTCTTTAAGGCCTTGGTTATAGTTGTCATTGGGTTGTCGAATAAAATATTTCATCCTCGTCAATATCCTCTGTGGGAGTCTGGAAAAAATTTGAAACAATAAATCAATCAAAAAAAGTTATGAAATTCACCTGTAACATTTAAAAAATGAAATATTGGAGTAATATCAGAAAAGAAATAATGAAATTTCATAAATTTAGTTGTTGTAGTCATAAGTTGTTAATGTATTTAACATTTACCTGGTGAGGCACTGCGGGTGCCTTTCCATGGTCAACCTGGAGAGATGTAGCAGGTGAAACTCGAACACGGTCACCCTGGATAGAAGTTGACACAATAAATCAATCAACAATAGTTATGAAATTCACCTGTAACATTAAAAAAATGAAATATTGGAGTAATATCAGAAAAAAAATAATGAAATTTCAGAAATATAGTTGTTGTAGTCATAAGTTGTTATTGTATTTAACATTTACCTAGTGAGGCACTGCGGGTGCCTTTCCACGGTCACCCTAGAGATATGTAGCGGGTGAAACTTGGACACGGTCACCCTGGACAGAAGTTGACACAATAAATCAATCAACAAAAGTTATGAAATTCACCTGTAACATTTAAAAAATGAAATATTGGAGTAATATCAAAAAACAAATAATGAAATTTCAGAAATTTAGATGTTGTAGTCATAATTTGTTAATGTATTTAACATTTACCTAGTGAGGCACTGTGGGTGCCTTTCCATGGTCACCTTGGAGAGATGTAGCGGGTGAAACTCGGACACGGTCACCCTGGACAGAAGTTGACACAATAAATCAATCAACAAAAGTTATGAAATTCACCTGTAACATTTAAAAAATGAAATATTGGAGCAATATCAGAAAAATAATAATGAAATTTCAGAAATTTAGTTGTTGTAGTCATAAGTTGTTACTATATTTAACATTTACCTACTGAGGCACAGTGGGTGCCTTTCCACGGTCACCCTGGAGAGATTTAGCAGGTGATTTTCTACCATGGTCACCCTGGACAGATGTTGACACAATAAATCAATCAATAAAAGTTATGAAATTCGCCTGTAACATTAAGAAAATGAAATATTGCAGTAATAATAGAAAAAAAAATAATGAAATTTCTAAAATTTAGTTGTTGTAGTCATAAGGTTTTACTGTATTTAACATTTACCTGTTGAGGCGAAGTGGGTGCCTTTCCATGGTCACCCTCTCCATCTATTCGATTTAAGTTGTAATTGATCAACAACTCTTCACCTGGAACTATTGTTTTTGTTGCACATACAAATATACAATTTCCTTCGCGTGCCTCAAATATGCAATTCGGTTTTTTAGTTGTTTCCATTGGTCGTGTACTATTTATAAAGCCCACAATGTTTCCAGTAGATTTTGGCCTTTCATCAATATACATAGTTGCCCCTTTATTTTGATTGTTATCTAGTAGTTGTATATAATTTGCGGCAACTCCGTATCTCCGCATACTTTGCATATACTGGACCAACATCAACCAGTGATTGTATTTGTATAATGGTCCGACATACTCCATCAATTCCATTACAGTGCCATAGCCGACCTTTATGCCATCCATGGAAAATAACCCCAATCCATGTAAGGATGAAGGAGCAATGCGATACATCCTCCCACCGATGAAGAAATCCATGTCCACTTCAGGTAGCTCCTTAGGTGCCCATCGTTGCACTAGATGTTTATACCTCAAGGGAAACTCAATGTCACCTATGCTCTCAGCATCATAATTACACGACCCTCTGTTGGCAATAAAAAATTACATGTGAGTATGAAATATTTTCCTTACTGCTTCCAACCTAGTTGATCTAGAACTGGTAGATCTAGTACAACACGTCTCACTTTCAACCTCTCTTACTATATATTGATCATCACTCGAGGAAGATAGATTCGACAGATACTTATTTGGTGGTACCTACATTCGTTAAAACAAGAAGATAAGTTATCGTGCCAATATACATTTTTTGTACCAACACAGTTGCATATAGTTGCATTTAGTTGCATAAAGTTGAAATTGCCACACCTAGTTGCATATAGTTGCAATATAGTTGCATATGGTTGCATAAGTTGCAGAAGTTGCAATAAGTTGCATATAGTTGCAATATAGTTGTTGTTACACATTATTTTTGTCATCCCTATGACTGTTAATGATGTAAACCTCTTTGTTGCCTTCAGAGGGGTTGGTGGCCTGAGTTCCTGAAGAAAGAAGGGAGAAGAACTTTTCCTGAGAAAAGAAGTTGCATTCTCGTTTGTAAAAACCCTATTAAAGAGGATGTTCGCAGGTTGCTATATAGGCAGGGTGTGAAAATGCCTGATTTTCGTAGGCTGCACCATAGCTAGGTCGTGAAGTGTTCACAGGTTGATATATAGGCAGGGTGCGAAAATGCTCATACGTGGGAAAAACAAGCATGTTCTCGATGCTTCTAGAAGGAGAAACTTCCATGGTGAGGTGGCATCCGAATGGTTTGGATCTTACTCGCTTTCATGATTTAGTGGGATTATCCTAACCTCCTCACCTTATCCTCTTCAACTTATAAAAGGAGAGGATCTCTCATGGAGAAAGTTAGCTTTTGGGATTAGCTTGGATTGGATTGAGCTTTGGAGATTGTTAGCTTGGCTAGTTGAGCCACTTTGTCAAGATAGATTGTGAATATTATCAGATCTATGCTCTCAGAATTCTTGGAGTGGAAGTGTGTTGGGAACGAAGGACAGTTGAAAGGGACCTTACGACATCAAGGCCATGGTTGTAATATCTCTTTCATATTTAATATGATACAGTAATATGATTCTTTCCTATAAAGATTGTTGTGTTTTATTGTATGATTCCTTGATCACATACATAGGTTTATATTGAGTTTATGCTATTACTATCACTTTGGTTGGTTGTGTTGTTTTGCAGGATCGACATTGTATGAGTGTTGGAATGGAGCTAGGATGGTGATGGCGAGAGGAAGCGACATTTAAATGGTATGTCACCTATCCCTCTTTAGTTAGTAAATTCAATATCTAAAACTTAAGGAAAGCGTCATGTTCTGGTGTGTTTTGTTCTAGATCTAGGTGGATCTAGGGAGATCAGTTAGTGTCCGCGCCTACCAATTTATCAAACAACAAAATTGGCGACTCCACTGGGGAACGGATTTCTTCCTAGTTAGTCTAGTTTCCCTTACTTTGATTTCTTGATTTATGGTTTCTGAGTCTGTGGGAGGTCCATCCAGACTCTTTGGATCTGAAAGTTCACTTATACTCTTTGTCCTTTTTGCAAATTCCTTTTTTTTACAAACGTTCCCGCACTGTACTTGTATATGGCTTGTGAAAAACTTTGATTTTTGCACTTCACTATTTAAACCAGTGCTACATTTTCAAACCCTACCCATTGCTGGCCTGCAAAAACTGTTGATTTTCACACTGTAATATACTGCTAGCTTGTGAACTTGTTTGTAAAAAAAAATTGGATTGGGTCTTGTTATCTTTTGATGCCCAGTTTTGCTTTGATCAGCTGGATTGAACTTTTGGAACCTACATTGATATGTTTACAGTCTACTTGACATTCTTTGAGATGATTTTAGCCATCTTTGCTTTGTTTGGTTTTGAAGGATTAGTCTCTTTCTTTGAGTGTCTTTCAATTACAAAGCATGTGTTTTCTTTAGAATTTTTTAGGGAAAGATCAGATTTCTTCTGAATAGTTCGCTTTAAAAGAAAACTTTTAGTTTGGGTTTCTTTGTTTTAAGAAAGTTCATTATTGCTTTTAGTGAAATTTTTTAAACAAAAAGATTTAATTTCTTGCTTTATATTAGATTGGGGGCATCCTTGCATTTGAAGTAGCGAAATTGCATAATGGGGGGGCCATCAATCGTATATTGGTGTACAGTCTATTTTGCTCATTTCTTAAAGATATTGATATTGATGAGTTTTTAAAAAAAATGTTGGGACATTGTGCATCCAGGAATGATAAATGTTTTATCCTTATCGTAGCACATATCTCATCGAAATGAAAAGATTGCATCTTCATCTCTTTGCATAACTTTTTAGTCAGTCAAAAAACCATATTGTCCACGCCATCTTCCTTTTGAGTAACAACAACCTTAAAAATAAAGCGCTTATAAAAATTGAGTAGACATTTTTATATTTTCTAGTAGAAAACCTACATTAGATTAGTTGTAGGGCTTTGGAATAGGTGTGAAAGATAACTTTCCAAAGCTGAAACCACACATAGTATCTCGTGATAGGGAGAGCTAAATCCACTTACTACATTTTGTCCTAGGAAGCCCTTCTCACACAAGGGTCAATCACGAGGTCACATTAAGACTGAAAGAGTTACTCACCCTACTTTGTTGGTATTGGTGTAGAGATTGTGCGTATTATGGGGGTCGCTTGAAGGTATACCCACAATGATGAGTGGAAGCCTTTCAAGTTGATTTCGGGCTAGATACCCTTCCCTTGCGTGTGGATTGGACCATCGACTATTTCCCCAGGCATCACTGTAGTGATTGGTAACCTTAGTGGCCTATCTCTTTAGGGTCTTTACACTAGGTGACTGTGGAGGGGAAAGTCTTCACGGTACCTGGAATCGACATTGGCCAAACTCACTCGGGCTCCTTGGAGGGTATACCCATGTTTATGTTTGGGAGCTTGTACCAGGGTGTAAGTCCATTAATCAAGTCGTCGACATAACTTTTCCACCCACTCTATCTCATCCCCTTCTTACATTGTTCCCATGACGTTGGATTTCATCACCAGCTAGTGTGCTCATTGTGAGAAGGCTTTGTTTGCTTGCTTGCTTACTAGATTTTTAGCGTGTGCTATTTGTTTTCCCTAGTAGACTCTAGGTTGGATTTTTTTTTATTTCTATGGCATCAGTTCCCGGAATAACCAATGAAGGAACCCATTTTCCAAGGGAACCTTTTGTTTTTCCTTATTATGGAAACATGGTCCTCCTCACTTCGCTACTTTGAGCCTTCCAGGTCTCACAATTGAATTACTGATATGGTTGTTTTCTACTTAGGTAATCCTGAATGCATTAAGTGCTTCGATCGTAAGCACTTCCCCCCAAGAGAATCAACCTCATGTTGATCCTTCATCGTCTTCACCAATAAGATCTTCTTCGCCTTCTTCACTTGCAAGGTCTTCTTCCATTTCATCTTCTTCGTCGAGTGAAAGATCACAAGCTGGTAACTTGGTGGATAAGAAGAAGAAGAAACGAAAGAATAAGAAGAAGAAAAATAAGCAAGGACCCAAACTTCCAACCACTGTCAAACATGTTGGAAAACAACCAGTTACTGTTAATCATACTAGGAGTGTTAATGATGTCAAGATCACCCAAACAACCCATAAGCCCAAGTACCCTTGCAGACTTTGTAAGGGTATCCATCTTCTTAAGGATTGCCCTGGTCTATCCAAGGTTATAGAAGTATGGTCTACACACCCTGACCAACCCATGTCGTCAACCTCTAAACAACATGCTGATGACCTCCCGTCAACTAGTCATGATACTGTTGGGAAGAAGAAAAGTAGAGTCAAGTTCTCGTGTATATTATGCAAAGGGAGTCGTCTAACTCACCTTTACCCTCGTATGGATGAAGCCTCGAAATTCCTGGAATACATGACTATTTTATAGCCTCAACTTCTAGCTGCTTATCGTAAGCTTCCTCTCAACCCACCTGTAGTTGATGGAATGATCAATCTGGTTCCCCCATCGGTCAGTCTGGTTGATCAAGTGGTCAATCTGGTCATGTCCTTGGTTGAACCAGTAGACTAAGTGGTTGATCCGATCCCATCTTTTTTCAACCCCACTCTCCCTTTAGAGAGTGTTAACAAAGTGGTTGATCTAATCCCACTCCTCCATTAGAGAGTGAAACCCAAGCAGTCGATTCGTTTCCACCTGTCGACCCCATTTTCCCCTTGGATAATGAAACCCAAGTGGTTGATCTGATCTCTCCATCGGTCGATCCTACTCTCCCGATAGAGAGTAAACATGATATTGCCCATATTTTTCTCGTTGATACAGATTCTACCATGCCGGTGGGTATTCCTCCTTCTCTTGTGGAACCCCCTCCAAGTAATGAGGCCATCCATTTTGATTGGGGTGTGCTAACTGGACCTTGTCTTCCCTCTCACATTCCTTTCCATATTACAGTGCAATTTTATGTTCGGGGCGTTCCTCAGACGTTGATAGATGAAGATTCGTCAGTTAGTATTTTGTCCTCTATTGCTTGGAAAGCTTTGGGTTATCCTCCACTTGCGATGGTTACACAGAATCTGTTAGCTTTTAAAAAAAGAACTAGTCAACCTTTAGGGACCCTTCCTTGGTTTCCTGTAACTTTGGGGGGAAAAATGTCTTTATTGATGTCATGGTAGTCCAAGATCCCTTGGATTTCGCTTTACTCCTTGGGCGGGATTATGTCTATGCCATGAAAGCTATTGTGTCCACTCTTTTTCGTGGGATATCTTTCCCTCACGATGGAAGAATTGTGACTATTGATAAACTTTCATTCATTAACCCCGACTAGATTGCCTCCCTAAATGGTTCTTATATGCAGACGGCATCGCCCCCACCACAGGTCAATTATGTGGCATTGTCACCCATGGATTCAACTTCTGATGACTTAGATCCAGTAGTTGACATGGTGATCTCTTCGATAGGGTTGTTAGAGATTGATCTCTTTACTCCTGTCGCAACCCTCGATATGGTGTCCTTCCACAGTGTGTGTCTTCCTTCCAGTGAAGACCTCTTGGAAGCCATGACTGAGTTTTGTCTCTTGACATGGTGTCCTTCCGGAGCATTTTCCTCTTGGAATCCATGATTAAGAAGAGATCTGAGGATATTTTTTGCGTCTATGAGGCAACCTCGTTAAAAAATGAAACAGAGGTCCTTGAGCATGATTTTCTGATTTCAAGCTCATTAAAAAATGAAACCATCTTGAGCATGATTTTCTTATTTAAAGCTCATTAAAAAAGGAAACCATCTTGAGCATGGTTTTCTGATTTCAAGCTCGTTAAAAAATGAAACCAATATCGAGGATAGTTTTTGTGTCTTTGAGGAAACCTCGTTAAAAAATGAAACAGAGGTCTTTGAGCATGATTTTCTGATTTCAATCTCATTAACAAATGAAACCGGCTTGAGCATGATTTTCTGATTTCAAGCTCGTTAAAAAATGAAATAGAGGTCTGGAGATTATACCTAGAGTCTTGAGCATAGTTCTTGTTCTTGTGTCAAGCTCGTTAAAAAATGAAACAGATTGTTCCCCCTCTCTGTTTAAGTCAATTCATTCGTCTAGTATTTGAATATTCATTTCATCCACCTTTGCAGTTGGATGACACAAATCTTGGAGGGAAATGCTTCCAGCCTCTGGACTTCATGCTGATGTTAGAGCCACTAGCTTCTTAAGTTGAGGGCTAAGTACCAACCATGAGTTGGGAAGTCACAAGCATAGTTTTCTATGGTTCAAGCTTGTGTAAAAATGAACCCACTAACCTCAAGCATAGTTTCCTCTGGTTCAAGCTTGTGTAAAAATGAAACCAGGCCCAAGCATATTTTTGTTTAGTTTTTAAGCTTGTGTAAAAATAAAATCTATCCCAAGCATAGTTTTGTTTTGTTTTAAATCTTGCGTAAGAATGAAAACAACCCCGAGCTTAGTCTTTGTTCTTTCTCATGCTCGTAAATACATGAGAATAAGTTACCGAGCTTAGTCTTTGTTCTTTCTCGTGCTCGTAAATCAATGAGAATGTAACCAAGTATACTTTTATCACTTTTTCGGACTCGTAAAGGTTATACGCAAAATGAACCCACTGGAGTTCCCTTTAATCTCTTTTTAGACTCTCTAAACATGAAAAGATTGTCGAGCGATCTTGTTCTTTTCACGCTCATTAAATTATTAGAAAACACTTCTATTGAGTGATAGTTTATCTCTTTTCGGTCTCATCAGACTACTTTACGAAAAAGGAACTGAGAGAGTTCTCTTTAAGTGTTTTTCAGACTCTATAAACATGAAAAACCCTCGAGTTTTCTATCTTTGGACTCGTTAAAGAAGCATCGAAAGACCCATATGGGACCGAACCACTCCTTCCTAGGGTTCGTTAAACATACTCCAAGGGACTCGTCTGAAGCATGAGCTTACATTTCAAGCATATGTTATCCTCCTCAAGCTTGTGTAAAAATAAAGAGGTAATCGTCAAAAATGGTGGGGGAAAAATTGGGAAAGAAATGTGTCTAAACCTGTATTCCATGGAAGAGTCACTTTTGAACATGACACCCTTTCACTCAGTTTGTGTCTAGGTTGGAAAATCCACTTGTCTCTTGATCATACTCCTTATAAGATTACAAATTGTTCTATGATCCCTGTTGTTGAGTCAGTGTTTCCAAGATAGTTTTCGTGTCGTCAATATGTTCAAAAAATAAGTTCAACCCAGAAATCCTTCTATTGTGTCAGCCATTTTTGCAGTCCTTAAGCCTTCTATTACGTCAGCCATCCCTGAGTCAGTCCTGAATCATATACATCAAATCTTGTTTCTTGTTTCGTGTCATTGATGGGGAATACATTAAGGCCCTCCTATGACGAGTCTATTCTTGTCGACTTCAACTCATTATCAAGGAATTAGACTTAGAAACCAATTGGTACCTTGGAACTTGCATGCCTCAATGGCAGGTTTCCTCACTATCGACAATGGGTTTTCATTATTGACCCATGATCAGGAGATTCAGCCGAGTTTTCGACTTCATCTCATTAATTCACATTCGTTGGATTGTACTAGTGTACCTTGCGAGTCATTTAAATTAATGGTGATTTCCCTCACACTTGTTAACGGTATACACTAATGACCGGTAATCAAGTGGTTTCTACCATGTTTGACTTCAACACATGTATTCGCATGGTTAGATTCATGCTATAGAGTGGTGAAGATGAAGACCCTGGATCTTTTCTGACAGATTCAAGTTGCGTTGGAGTATTTTCAGTTTGTACTGTTGCATAGATCCACAATGTATGTCTCATGGCTATGTTCAAATTTGAGTCTTTAACACATAGATCCACAGTGTATTTTTGGTGGCTATGTTCAGATTTGAGTCATATTGGCATGGATCCACAGTGTATGTTTGGTGGCCATGACCTATCTTACTTGGCATGGATCTTCAGATGTCGGCATTTATGCTCTGATTCATTTGTATTCTGAGTATGGGAATGCCTACCTCAGTGATGATATATTATTGTACTGTATTTCCTTGTTTGTTGGCAGGTTTCTGACCGACTGTTCCTTGTTCCCTACACACACTCGACAAAGTATTTCATCTATCACTCTGTTCTAACTTTATACTTTGGGGGGCTCTCTATTACACATGACCGTTAATGATGTAAATCTATATGTTTCCTTCAGAGGGGTCAGTGGCCTAAGTTCCCGAAGAAAGAAGGGAGAAGAAAAAGAAGTTGCATTTCCCTTTGTAAAAACCCTATTAAAGAGGATATTCACAGGCTACACTATAGCTAGGTTGAGAAAATGCCTAATTTTCACAGGCTGTACCATAGCTAGGTTGTGAAGTGTTCTCATGTTGCTATATAGGCAGGGTGCGAAAATGCTCATATGTGGGAAAAACGAGCATCTTCTCGATGCCTCTAGAAGGAGAAACTTCCATGGTGAAGTGGCATCCGAATGGTTTGGATCTTAATTTCTTTCATGATTTAGTGGGATCATCCTAACCTCCTCACCTTATCCTCTTCAACTTATAAAATGAGAGGAGCTCTCATGGAGAAAGTTATCTTTTGGGATTAGCTTGGATTCGATTGAGCTTTGGAGATTGTTAGCTTGGCTAGATGAGACATTTTGTTAATATAGATTGTGAATATTATCAGATCTATGCTCTCAGAATTCTTGGAGTGGAAGTGTGTGAGGAACGAAGGACAATTGGAAGGGACCTTACGACATCAAGGCCATGGTTGTAATCTCTCTTTCACATTTAATATGATACAGTAATATGATTCTTTCCTATAAAGTTTGTTGTGTTTTATTGTATGATTCCTTGATCACATACAT
>ML790645.1:72874-85549 GCA_009831015.1 Picea engelmannii | reverse complement strand
CTATATATATATATATATATATATATATATCACATGCATCCACTGTGTATTGCGCGTGGCCATGGACATTAGTCATAATCTCATATATTCCATGGATCCACATTGTAATTGATTTGGTGACCATGCTTACATCAATGATAAGCATGGGTATGCATGACTTGGGAAGAGAATATTCGTACTTGATCTCTGTTGATGGTTTATGTTCTTGGATCAAATGTTCGATAAATTTCATTTGTCTCTACTTCAATGTATCCTCTCCTCTTAGATTTATAATGTATTTTGACAATTAGTTGCCCTTCTAACCTCACACATTAGGGGGCATCTATTTTACCACAATTTTCCACACCATTTGAATTGTTAGATGGCTTAGTCCTTGTCCCTGACTCACAAGCTTAAATCCCAATTTTCCTCATCAAAGATAATTAAAAATTAGTTTTTTTTCTTATATCTGTGGGTTACCTTTGTGCAAAATGTGTACATCCGCACCTTGCTAGTTTACAACTTGCAGATGCCCTAAAAAAATGTGAAACATAAAATAATTTCACATTTTCGGGTGGGGATTTTGGTTGGGGTGGTTCCCCAACCTCCCTGAGCCCTCACCAAATGAAATTCAACCCCCTTAAATTCTTTAGGATTGTATAAAGGAACCTTTGGGGGCATGGATGAGGAGGACAACCTAGGTGTAAAGTTATGCTGAAGAATTTGCAAGTCTCCCTATTCCCCTTCATCCTATGAGTAACTTCCCCTTGACCTAGAACCCTTGTTCTAGAATTCTTTCATTTTCATTACATGACCATAAGGTGTGGTCCTATCCTTATTGGGTCATCCAAGGAAGGTAAATATTGTTTAGTGATTCTTGAAGGACCTTTTGGAGGAACCTGGGCAGTTGGCTTCGAGGAAGTGTCGATGGTTGGAGTTAGGTTGTAAGCACTTCTTTTATCGTTGCTAATAAAGAGTTCTTTTTTCCCCATACTTGTGTAGTATTGATTCAATTTTTTTATGTATGTCTAATTACTCTTCATATTTGAATCAATCTATCAGTTACTTGTATGATTTTATGCTATAACTACCTTGTTCCAACACTTTCTTGATCTTCTTTTGTAGGTTAACTCAAGAAGGAGTCAAGAGAAGTACTAGGGTCAAGAGTGGGGAACAACGTTGAACGTAAGGATAAAAGGTGTGAAAAAATCTTCCCTCTCTGATAAAGTAGTTAGTTCATTACAAGTCTTTTTTGTGGGTTAGGGTTCTATATTTCACTTGGTCAATCTCTATTGTGACATGACCCAAAGTCACAAGCGAAAAATACCATAACAACCATGAATCCATGAGGATTAAACATACATCTCAATGAACCAAAGTAAGATAATCAAAGAATCAAAACTAGTACATAAATGTAAAATACATATAGTCCTCAAGATCTCTATGTATTCCAAGTGTTCAACTACTAATTATAAAGATTCCATAAACTAGTCTTCAATCAATGGGAGGGAATCACACCTAAAGGTTGATTTTATACCCAACTTATTTAATAACCATCACAAATGTTCCCACCTAAGCAGCTCAAGTTCGACAAGGTTAGGAAGATTCAAGCACATAGAAGTTCTTAGGGAAACATACACAATATCCCAATGAATAACACAATCATGTTCTCAACATATCAACTTTGGTGTGATGCATAGGCTCTTGAACTTACAACACCTCCAAATCCTATGGGATTATGGTGTATGGGGATATCAATACCACCTTTAGCCTTATTTATCACAACCACACAAGGAAGTGGTGCTTCCCCATTAATAAATATATTATTACACCCTTCATCATTATTGATCATAACCACACACAATAGGCGTGTCCTTCTCTGCAAAGAAATTACTACCACCTTTACCCCTTAGTGATCACAACCACATATGATAGTGGCATCCTACAATTGGGCCCACGAGAAAAGTACAAGGAGGTATATAATTGAGCTAAAGGAACCCCTAGTGTTGTAGGCACACTCCTAATCCCTTATTCCACAAAAAATAGGTTATATAAATAAACAATTATTTTCAACTAGAAATACAAAATCCCAAATTATAATGCAAAGAAAAGGAAATTCTCAAAACAATTTCTTCATGAGACAACCAACCCCAACAATGGGTAGGTAACATCTTTTTTAATCCCTCTCAATGTAGCATATTTCCAATACTTGTCTCTTTCCTTTCCCCTTATTCATGCAAACACAAATTTGGGCTTGAGGGTGAATTCACAAGTGTCAAGAACAAGGTGAAAGTGAGTTACAACCATTTTCCCTTCTCCTCTTTTACCCAAGTTAACTTTGGATATTATGTTTAACAACTCTTCCCCTTCCCAAAGGATTCTTAAGCTCTGTAATAGGATAAGATAGTCATCTTCAATGAGATATGTGCCCTTTCCCTAGGTGCATTTCCCTATTGTCTACCAAGGTCCTCAATTTGTAACATATTAGTCCTTACAAGATACAATTGTATATGCAATATCATCATCATAATCAATCACATGAAACAGCCCAACATCAACGCATCATCATAAATCACATCATAACATGAAATATCTCAATAACAAGACATACATATATGTTTATATCATAACATGGTAAATCATGTTAAATCATTATCAAAGGGTCATCAATACTACATAGCCATTAATGAGAAAATTGAATTCTAACCAACTCATCAAAGAAAAATTACTCATTCCCATCATAATTAGGAAAATCATATAGATGTCTAGGTTTAAGATACTCAACCAATAGTAACAAACAACTATCAAAGGACTCATGAGTCTAGAGAAACATTTCCTAACATCAAAACTAGGATCATATAATGAGGGTGTTACAATAGGCTATATGGGAATGGATTTCAGGTTTATGAGTAGTTGGGACATGAAAAATAAAGTTCCAAAATAATGCATATTACTAAAGCACCAATTTAAACAAAAATATATTCATTTAAACTTCTTGCAAACACATGCTATCAACCTCAATAACATCATTTCTATGTTTTCAAAGCATGGAATTGTGATAGGGATCCTTTGATTGCTTATATGTTCCATGATGTTATCTTCATTAGGAGTTTTCAAGAAGAAATTTTATCACTTAGTCACTTGCATTGTCTTGCTAAAGCACTTTAGGGGTTGGGGGTGCTAACAACCCACATATGGGGTAGGAAATAATCAATTAAACTTTTGTTTCTTGGATTCTTTTGGTATCATCAACATTGGTTGTTTAAGAGGTATCCAGTCATGGGAGTGGAGGCTAGGGCGAATTTCCCCAATTTCTATAAAGTATTGGATTAAGGGTTTTCATGTTGGTCTCTAATCACCATAGGACTAGAAGGGTTTTTTGAGTTCGGCATGGAGAGAATTGAGGAGATTGAACACATTTTTTAGTCTAAGGGATTGATTAAGTTTGGGGATATTTCCCTTTTCTAAATCTATCATTATCATTTTGCAATGAAACTTGGGGAATTGAATTGATGATTTATGACTGAGGGGTATAGATGAGTTTAATTTTGCAAATAAGGTACAATATTTTATCCTATGGTGGGGACTTTGGCACTGGATGAAGGTGTTGGAGAGATTGACCATTTTCATGGTGTGCGAGATAACCTTAGACCTCACCCCTTGAATGCAAACAAATTCTTTCAAGTCATTTGCAATATCAACGCTAAAGTAGACCCATTTTAAAGGGAAAACATAAAGGAATCGAGTTGGTTTGTGGCATATAGAACTCCCAATTAGGTTGAAGATTTATTTTAAAAAGGGACAAAACTATAAAGGAATCCCTTAGAATTCCTGGATGATTGGACAATATAGTTCGGAGACTTCTTCAACTAAAAATTCTTCATGAAATAAAAACAAGTTCTCTCACCCAACCAAGGACAACAAGATTATACTTCATCACAATGTTTTTCATTCTCAAAAAAGAATTGGAAAAAGATCCTAGTAAATTTAGGAATGGCTCTAAAAATCCATTCAAAGGTTTCTGTTAAGGTCCTAACCCGCACATAGGTAGATCAATGTATTCGGATGTAATAAAAGTCAATATTAATAAGGCCTTTCAATAAAATAGAATAAGGCGGATGTAAGAAGACCTAATAGAAGCTTCCGCTTCTAGAAGGATCTTCCTCTATATGCTTCTCTTAGTAGACATATTTAGTATAAATAAGGGTCGAGGGTATGAGAACCCTAGCTTGGAGATTATTGTAACAAAGCACTGCTCGATTAGAGGTTGCCCCCTCGAAGAGGCCTGTGAACATTGCTTTCTGAATCAAAGTGTTACTTCTATTGCTATTGTTATATCATTTCTGTGTATTGTGAAGATTATGCTGACCATTTCTAGCATTTTATTTCTTTCTGCATATTTTATATATCTGGTATCTTGTAGTTTCCCATGGTTCCTTAGCCTAACGCTTAATCAAAACTTTTGGTAGGATATGATCTACAAAATACCCAAGTGGTGTGCTTTTTCAAATATTCACAATTTCAAATATTAGGAGGGATTTCATTACTTGGTATATTGTTTTTGGGATGATCTTTTTGTGGAGAAGAATGCATGTCCATCAAAGAGACGGCAATCTGATTGTTTTACGAAGAAGCAAAAAGAAAACACCGCAATCTGATAGTGGTGCAAAGAAGCAAATTGCATACGGAATTAATGCAGCGAACTAGACCACATCAAATGTTAACTTTGATGGGAGAGATAAACAGTGAAACAAGAGTGCACATCAAACATGAAAATTAGTGTTTAGAGTGGAAACCCATTCAACAAGATTATTCACTCTTTGACTCATATTCATACAGACGTAGGACTTAGGACTTAGTCTCAACGTTCTAAGTTTCCTAGCTTTTAGTTTTGACAAAAAAATTGTTTAGAAATTTAGAAAAATAATTTGAATGGCAGATTCCAGTGTTGAGATTACATATTTGAAGTGCTTTGGGGTTTTCGAGTAGGTTAAATAGACTTATGCATTAAAGAAAGAGATTTAAACATTGCAAAATTACGATTTTACTAACAACAATTGCGATGCCAAATCTTCATGATAATACAAATAAAAATAAAAAACGTAAAACGTTCAGAACACGCCTATATCACAAGCATTGGCATAGGCTCGATCACTTCGACGCTGGTAACAATGATAAAAATGAAGTACTGGGCCTTTAAAAGGAGAATCTCATCGTTGCGATTAAAGCATGATAACCTAATACGTAGATACTTCACCAAGTCGGCTTTCATTCGCTTATCATTATCTCGTCGTCGTCAATCAATTTTGACTCTAGAAGGTCAAACGCCCACCGCGCATTCTTGGGCAGCTGCACTGATTTAAGGTATTTGAGAAAGAAATTGGAAATATTTAAGAAATAAAAGCAATGCCATTTGAATAGATCTGAGAAGCAAACCAATCACATTTAAAATCTATAATGGATAATGACATTTAAGATTAGTGCTACAATTTTTTTCACCGATTGAAATTCTATTTCGTCTGATTGTTTTACATATCCAGATTCTAATTCAAACGGGGTAACTATGGAATTTCAATTCAGATTCAAACTCAAATTGGGTAACTATGGTTTAAAAGAGATCTGTCAATCTCGATAAAAGCTTCTTAATAGTAAACTCAACAATCTCGTTGAAGTCTATAATAAAATATAAATATTTTCATGTCCGTCACATGGCATTCGGGCGTATAGTTCCCTTGGCCAGAGGTAGGTAACTCTTTGAAGACTGGTCGATGAACTATTTTCTACTGCCCTTTACGTCTTCCATTATATTCGCCATTGTTCCAGTAGCTTTGTCATTATAAAAGCCCCCGGGGGGGTTGTGAAGTTATCTGTCATTATGCCACGATCACAAGTTTAACATTTCAGTCAAGAAAACGCAGATGCATCGCACAGCTTTGCCAATGGAACTTTACAGGTGTTGGAGCGGGCATGTGTGCCAAAGAATCCCATTCGTACTTGAAACAGTTATGTGTATGGAACGAAAATGACGAGGCCCAATATTTTCGCAATAGTGAAAATGGATTGAAAGCAGCATGGCACGCGTGGTAAAATTCCATTGGTTAATGTTACGGAGCGGGCCCTCCCATTGGAAATTCTCTCACAGGAAAGGTAAGGTGTTTTGGAAAGTTGGAAATTCTGTCACAAGAACGTTAAGGTATTTTGGAAAATTAAAAATAGTTCCCATGTTATCAATAAGCACATTCCTGAAAATAATTAATGTTGTATATGGCGTGAACTACCTTCACAATACATATACATAATATTTAGCAAAAAATATTGAACATCACACTGACAGATCGAAACAAAACACTTATCATACAAATCGATAAAAACACAAAATGTTAATCAGTCAAATAAAATCAATGTGAGATAAAGTAAGCGCGTCTTTCCGGGTGCATCGGATTCTTAAAGTGTAAGAAATCATGTATACATTTCTTTCTCTCGTTATCTTCATTGCACTGAGGCATTCTTTGAAGATGGCCATCCAGGGTAATTCGCCAGTAAATATTGCTTTGGCCATTGTACTGTTGATGATTTGCTTGCGCACAGCCGCGGCTGAGGCAAAGACGAAATTAATACTGGAGAAGATAAGTCAAGTGCATTTCTATTTCCACTACTTAGTGGAGGGGAAAAATGTGACGGCCGTGAAGGTGGCCACGGGGCGAAAAGTTAATTAGAAATTTGGATGTAAATCATTTCGAACCTAAGTTGGATATCAAACCCATCAGAATTGAACAAGCTACATGAACATAACAAAAGAGCTTTGAACCTCATTATTTTTTGTGTATAAGAGTAGAAAGATGAGGACACCCTCCCAATAGTCAAGGAAGAACTAAAAAATAACCTATAAATTCACACAACTTGAAAGGGTTAGGAATATTTATCAATGAGGACCTCATTCCAAAGGACCAAGCTAAATTAAGGAATGAAGTTCAAAAGGTGAAATATGTTGAATTTTCACTATGCTAGGCTCAAGCATGAGGTTTAATTCATTTTTAGCATTTACTTGAACCATAGACAAATGCATTTACACCATTAACAATTGCTGCAATAACCAAGAAGAAATATCATGCACAAGAACACAAGAAATATCCTAGGAAACCCTTCTCAACAAGGGAAGAAAATTGAGCAATCATTTGCTATATTCTCAAGAGAAAGACCTCCCACACCATAGACCTGGCACACAAAAGGGTGCTCTCAAAAACCAAGAAGGCTAGCGCCCAAGAGATGTGCGCACTTCAACCCTAGCATATGTACTTGCTGAAATTTCCAAAATCACATGTGTGTTGTGTTTCCTCAATGGAGAAATCACCTTTATTTATATTAGACTAGACACATCAAAAGTGGTGTCAATTGGCACAAGAGGGTTGGCCTCAATAACTCATAATATAATTAATAATTACCTTATTAATTATCATTTACATTAATTATCTTTCACTTTATGGTGGGACCGACCTGTACCCTTTACATCACAATTAGGGTTACAGGTAAATCTAACTCTTAGACAATATAGCAAGGGATCTCACACACCCACTAGTGCTCAACCACTAGGGGCACGTCCACCTATGCTCAGCCACAGGGACATACAACTCAGCAGATCTCTATCTCACTGAGTCTCATAGGAGAATCATTTGGATACACACTCACTAGTGCTCAACCACTAGGATTATTCCACGTGTGCTCAACCACTGGGATCACTCCACTTGTGCTCAGCCACAAGGACGTCCTACTCAATAGATCTCTATCTCACTGAGTCTCATGGGAGAATCATCTGGAGTACCACATTGTCTCAACTCTCTAAACAGAGGAGAACAATAAACCCATCACATAAGCACCTTCACCCCTCACAGGGGTACACATCGTTTCATCTCAAATGACACACCCATATCATGGGCATCTTCCCCACACAGGGGCACAAAACATTCCATCTCCATCTTAGAGAGGAACGACACACCCATCTCATGGGCATCCTCCCAACAAAGGGGCACACACAACGTTTCATCTCCGTCTCCGAGAGGAACGACACACCCAACTCATGGGCTCTCTCACAAGTCGACTTACTCAGTCTGTGTCCTGGAGGATGTCTCACGCAACTGTAATCATCAACACTCCCTCTCAGCTAGGGAGGCATTCTCCACCATGCCAAGTCTCTCATGGAAGTACCCGAACTTCATTTTGGCAAGCAGTTTGGTGAAGATATCTGCAATCTGCTCATGTGTAGGAAGATATTGCATGTGTACTTCATTCCTCTGCACCATGTCTTTGATATAATGATATTTTATTTCAATGTGTTTCGATCTATTGTGAAACACAAGGTTCTTAGAGAGCTTCACACAGCTCTGGTTATCACAATAAATAATGGTAGGATTCATCTCATGATCAAATAAATATGTTAGGATCTTGCGAAGCCACACTACTTCATGGACTACCACACTCAATGCTTTATACTTCAGTACTCAAGGCCACAAATATATGTTTCCTACTACACCAAGAAACCATTGAAGACTCCAAGGTAAAACAACGGTCGGATGTGCTCTTCCGCTCCATTATGCTTCCGTCCCAATCTGTATCGGCATATCCCTGCAAACTCAAGTGTACACTGGAGGCATATCCCATGCCATATCCAAGTGTGCCTCGTAGACATCTCAATACATGCTTCACTGTTATAAATGAGTATGTCTCGACTGACTCATGAGTTGACTAAGTACATTCACTGCATAACATATAGTAGGTCTGGTGTTAACCAGATACAACAATGATCCAATTAGTTGTCGATACAAATGTAGATAAATCTTGCCTGAATTAGTAGAAGCATCATTCATTTTTCTTCAAATCCATCACCATCAGTGTAGGCATGGATTTGCACTCTGTCATACCGAACTTCTTCAATATCTCCACTGTATATTTTCCTTGACACGGGAAAATATCACAAGTCCTTTTCCATACTTCTAGTCCCAAGAAGTAGTGCATCATACTCAAATCCTTTAACTCGGATTTAGAAGTCAATTCTTGCTTGCATTCAAAAATAAGTCTCGGTGAGGAATAAGTCATCCAAATACATGATTCGGAATATGAACTTGTTTCCAACAATATGATAATATGGGCTTGGATCAAAAACACTTTTGTTGAATCCCAAACTCATCAAGAATCCATCCATTTTCTCATACTAAGCACAAGGTGCTTCCTTTAGGCCATACATGGATTTCTTCAACCTGCACACATGAGATTTCTACTTATGTATCATGAATCCTTCTGGCTGCTCGATGTAAACTTCTTCCTCAATCTCACCATTTATAAAGGTTATCTTTGCATCCATCTAATGTGGTTTCCAACTCATGGATGATAGTATGGATGAAAGTGTATCAAGCTACTAGAGAAAATGTCTCATCATAGTCACCTCCCTCTACTTGTGAGAGTCCTCTAGCTAGAAATATCGCTTTGTATTTCTTGTCACTTCCATCAGCTGCATATGTCTCATCATAGTCAACTCCCTCTACTTTTGAGAGTCCTCTCGCTATAAATCTCTCTTCGTATTTTGCGACACTTCCATCAATTTCATGCTTGATCTTATAGATCCACTTAGAAGTCACTACAAACTTCTCTTATGGTCTCAGAACAATATCCCACACATCATTCTTCAATATGGACTGATATTCTTCTATCATGGCATCTTGCCATACCTTCTCACATGTATCTTCTCCATGACAAAGAGGCTCAGAATTGATGATGTGGCTCATGGATAAAAAGTAGATCGAAAATATTTTTGGTCTCTTGCTTTCTCGGGATGTGCCTTGAGGGGTTGCATGTCCCTCTGCCTCCTACATAGGTTTTTGAGCCCAATCATGCCTTTTATGCCCTACTGCAATATCTTTGGGGATATCAACTAAAGAAATTGGATCAACTGGAACAACTGGATCAACTGGAATAATGTTTGTCTCCCTCTGACTTGTTGAAGGGAGAGAAGGTATTGTCTCATTGTCGATCTCCATCTAAGATTATCTGGATCTTTGAAAGGCTATCTCTTCTTCGAAGATAACATCTCTTCTTATCTCAATCCGTCTCTGACCAGGGATGTACATAAAATATGCCTTTGAAGATTCATTGTATCCCACAAATGTACCCTTTCTCCCTGAAGGATCTAGCTTGGATCTCTTCTCTTTGTGTACATGAAAATATACTATGCACCCAAATATCCTGAAGTTTCCAATCTTAGGCTTCACTCTGATGAAGGATTATTTAGGATTTACGTTCTTCAAAATCTAGTGAGGACTCCTGTTCAAAACATATATTGTTTTCATGCATGCCTGTTCCCATAGAATCATAAGTAGACTCTGATCATGTATCATTGCTTTGGTTGCTTCAATGATGACTATGTTCTTCCTCCTTTTCAAATAGTTTTGACTCCCTCAGAGTCAAGTGACTCCCTTTGAATTCTAAACCAGGGATCATTTTAGGGGCTAAATTTCGCTCATGGGCTAGTTTTCCATGGTTTTTCCAAAAACAAGTTTTTCTATTCTAAAAATGATTCGCCCAAATTCTATAGGACAAAATTATTTTATCTTAAAAATCACCAAAATTTTATACAAACTATATAAGATCCTTAGACATTTGAATATTTTTACAAAAATATCGCCAAACATTTTGTAGTTGGAATATGAAGGATTAGTAAGATTCGCCAAGGTTTCTACATTTCAAAATAAATTTCCATCCTTAAAATCATCCCTAGTCTGAAGGATAAACATCTCCCTTTGTTGTTAACTTGCCTGGAATAAGAAACAAACAAATCAAAACAAGAAGTTAAGCCCTAATATTGGCTCATTACCCCTTAATTGGGGCATATTACATTAGTAATTTTATTTTATTTATGTCGGTTGTATTCTAGTAGTTGTAATTATACCTCCTAGTCTCCTATATATACCAAGGAGGCATTTTCATTTGGAATCATCTTGTACTTGAACATTTAAGTGGGGTAAAAAGAGGTTTCCCCATCAAAGAGGCTTATTATCTTAAATTATCTCTTTCTCAAGGTGTTGAGTACTTTTTCTAAGGTTTTTCTATGCTATATTGATATTTGGTTCTTAACATATGGTATCAGAGCTCAAGATCTTGGGGTTTCACTGTTGCATCTGAGACACCTTGGAATTTTCGCTATAACATTTTTTCTACAAAGTTTCAGAAGGAACGACTTGGAGGATATTTAGTAGATGAATCAAGGTACGTTGTGTTAAAATTTCATCTCTTGATGCCTTATACTTTCGGAGATACATTCTATACAAGATAGGGTTCTGGAATCATCTTGAATTGAGTCATTGCGGAATTTTCACTATAAAAACTTTTCTGTAACCTTTTAGACCCTGAAATATGGAGGCTATTCACAAAAATTGGTAAGGTATATGTGGTAAAAGTTTTAGCTTCTGGGTCATCTTACATCTGTAGATACACCCTGTGGAATACAGGGTATCTGACTAGTCCTATTGACTAGTCTCAAGAAGGTGTTCCAAGTAAAACAATCATAACTTCTTCCTAGAGTATCCAAATGGAGTGGGACTAGTTTCATTGGATAGTAGATAGTCTGTAGTATTTCTGGTATGAGTTTCATAATTTTATATCAATTATTTTATGTGGGGCATGCTATACAAGTGAGATCTCCTGGAAAGGCCAAAAATCAGCAAGTTGTGGGGAAGTTACCGCAAATTCCACTTGGCGCATCCAATTTTGATAAGACCTGTGGCATTGAAGAGAAGAAATATCAGAGAACTACATAAAAAAAAAATTCATACCCATAAGGGTCGAAACTTGGGAGATACAACAGAAGAAACATTTTCTAGCATAACCACCTCAAAATCAAGGTTCAAAAGTGATACTTGGCCAACATGCCACCCAAAAAGGGAACTTCTACACCAAATAAGCCTCCAGTCAATCCTAATTGGACTCTTGATGAAGGTGAAGAAATGCGTAGGGACATAAATGATTTACAGAAGAAGATAGTAACAAAATATGAACTACAAGAGATGGAAGCTAAGTTGGAGGAAAAGATGGATGGTTTAAAAGAGGAGATCATGGAAGTATTGAAAAATTTTGTAACAGAGAAGACACCTGAAAGTGAAAATGCATCCCATGAAATTCATGATGAGGATAGAAGGAAGGTGAATCAAGAATGGAGAAACTCCAACTTTGGGTTGAAGACCAACCATGTTCTTAAGATCGATATGAGGAATTTTTATGGCAAGGACCCAATCACATGGATACTTCATATGGAGCAATTCTTTGATCTACATAATGTGCCACATACACAAAAGGTACGAATTGTTTCTTTACATTTAGAACGTAATCAATTTGTATGGTATTGATGGCTTTGTTTTGGCAAATCGCTCATCACTTGGACAATTTTCACGGAAGAAATGATAGCACACTATGAGGATACAAGGAGCAATAGCTTCTTTAGCCAATTGATAAATCTCAAGCAAAAGGGTTCAGTTACCAAGCACATTGAGAACTTCCAAAGATTTAATATAAAGGTAACCAATATTCCACATGATCATTTGATTGATGTATTCATAGGAACTTTAAAGGATAACATTCAACATGAGGTTCGCCTTTAGGAACCCAAATCATTGGAGAATGCATTTAAGGTGGCAAGAAATGTTGAAAGTAA
This sequence comes from Picea engelmannii, assembly GCA_009831015.1. Lineage (NCBI taxonomy): Eukaryota > Viridiplantae > Streptophyta > Pinopsida > Pinales > Pinaceae > Picea > Picea engelmannii. Next base: position 72,876 of record ML790645.1, on the reverse strand, counting down.
AA
>ML790645.1:46278-72669 GCA_009831015.1 Picea engelmannii | reverse complement strand
GAAAATGCAATAAGATCAATCTTACTATGGGGGAATATGTAATGAATAGTCCAATGATTGCTATACACATGGGTGGTGCAGATGTTGTACTAGGAATCCAATGGTTACAATCATTAGGAACAGTGGATTTTAATTTTCAAGAACTTTTCTTAAAATTTTCATTGGAAGGAAAAGAAATTGAGTTAAGAGGTATCACAGGGAAACCTAGTAAGGTGATAACCTCTAATGGCATGACAAAATTATTGAAAAATGGGTATCAAGGCGTTATTGTACAATTATGCTCACTAGATGTTCAAACATCTAAGCCATCTATTCCTCAAGATCTCCAAGGGATCATTGATAAGCATTCCAAAGTATTTGAAGATATTCCCAAAGGTCTTCCACCCACTCGAAATCATGATCATGAAATTCACCAAATTCCTGGGAGTGTTCCTCCTAACATCAAGCCATACAAATACCCTTACACCCATAAGAGTGAAATTGAGCGCATGGTTGCAGAAATGTTAGAGGCTGACATTATTAGACCTAGCCAAAGTTCTTACTCTACACCAATGGTAATGGTATTCAAGAAAGATAGCTCATGGCGTATGTGTCCAGATTATAGAGATCTCAACAAGATCACTATTAAAGATAAGTTTCTCATTCCCGTCATTGATGAATTGTTAGATGAACTACATGGAGCAATCTATTTCACAAAATTGGATCTTTGTTCAGGGTATCGCTAGATCAGAATGAAGGAAGAAGATATCCCAAAAACAACATTCCAAACTCATGAAGGCCATTATGAATTTTTTATAATACCTTTTGGCCTTACAAATGCACCTTCCACATTCCAAGGATTGATGAATTCCATTTTCAAGCCCTTCCTTCGAAAATTTGTGTTAGTATTTTTTGATGACATACTAATCTATAGCAAGTCTTGGGAGGATCATGTGCGGCATGTTGACAAGGTGCTACAACTACTAAAGGAGCAACAACTATATGCCAAACCATCGAAATGTTTGTTTGGAGTGAAGGAGGTAGAGTATCTGGGTCATATTGTATCTCATGAATGTGTCAAGGTAGACCCTAAAAAGATTAAGGCCATGATGGACTGGCCGATTCCCGAAACACTGAAGAATCTTAGAGGATTTTTGGGTTTGACAGGTTACTACCGCAAGTTTTTTCGACACTATTCAAGAATAGCAACACCTTTAATGACACTAACTAAGAAGGATGCATTTTCATGGACTCCAGAGGCAACTAAATCTTTTGAAAAACTAAAAGAGGTGATGTGCAAAGCTCATGTCTTGACCACTCCATACTTCACAAAAACCTTTATTGTGGAATGTGATGCCTTGTGAAATGGAATTGGTGTTGTCCTAATGCAAGAAGGAAGGCCCCTGGCTTTTGAAAATCGACCACTCAAGGGAAAGGACTTACACAAACCCATTTATGAGAAGGAAATGATGGAAATACTACATGCATTGAAGAAATGGCATCCTTACCTAATAGGTAGGCACTTCAAGGTCAAAATAGATCATGATAGTCTTAAATATTTCTTGGAACGAAGACTATCTTCAGAAGAACAACAAAAATGGGTAACCAAGATAATGGGTTATGATTTTGAAATCATCTATAAAAAGGGGAAGCAAAATGTTGTGGCAGATGCACTCTCAAGAAAGGATGAAGATGTTGGGGCCTTTCTCTATGTTATATCGATAATCCAACCCGATTGGATAATAGAAGCAAGGGATGAATGGAAGAATGATGAAAAAGTGTGGACTCTCATTCAAATGTTGCAGTAGGATTCCAGTGCATCAGATGCATTTACATGGAAAAATGATTCACTATGGTATAAGGATTGCTTATATTTATGTAAGAACTCCCAACTCAAACAAAAGGTATTATTGGAATTCCACACCTCTCCAGTAGGAGGGCACTCGGGATTTTTGAAAACCTACCATAGAGTCAAGAAGGATTTTTTTGGAGATGACATTAAAACTGATGTTCAAAGGTTTGTGGAAGAATGTTTGGTTTGCCATCAAAATAAGGTGGAAACAATTAAGACACCAGGTCTTTTACAACCATTAGCCATCCCAAGTCAGTGTTGGGAGGAGGTTTCCATGGATTTAATCACAGGGTTACCGAAGTCTGAAGGGAAGAGTGTCATCATGGTGATTGTTTATAGACTGACCAAGTACGCACACTTTTGTGCACTCTCTCATCCCTTCAAAGCTATTACAATTGCCACTGCATTCATGGAGACATTTCAAAAGCTACATGGCAGCCCAAATATTATTGTAAGTGACAGAGATCCCATCTTCACTAGACATTTTTTGACATAATTATTTTCTTGTTTGGGTACTCAATTGGCTCATAGCTCATCCTATCATCCTCAATCTGATGGAAAAACCAAGATAGTGAACAAATGTCTGGAAGGCTACCTTTGTTGCTTTGTCTCTAATAAACAAACACAATGGTTCAAATGGTTACTCTTGGCAGAATGGTGGTATAACACTTACTTTCATACTGCAAGAAAAATGACACCATTTATGGCACTTTATGGATACCACCCTCCTTCCATCACTTCTTCTCTAAAAGAAAAATCTAAGGTTCAAGTAGTGGCAGATCACATCGAGAATCAACAATAAGTTCTCCAAATCTTAAAGTTCAACCTGACCATGGCACATAATCGCATGAAACAGTAAGCATATCAACATCGTAGTGAAAGAATTTTTGAAGTAGGGGATTGGGTGTTTTTAAGACTATGACCATACAAACAGATGTCCCTCAAGCAAGCCAAGAAAGATAATAAATTATCACCAAATTACTATGGCCCTTATAAGGTGTTTCAAAAGATTGGTACTATGGCATACAAATTGGAGTTGCCTGCATCTTCACGAGTACACCCAGTTTTCCATGTTTCATTCTTAAAAAAGGTTATAGGCGACAAGATCCCAATTCAAACTATATTTCCATAAATTGACGAGGAAGGAAAAATCATATTGGAGCCTAAAGCCATCACTGACACAAGAATTCGCCAGCTAAGGAATAGATCCATTTCAGAGTATCTCATTAAATGGAGGAAACTACCCACTAAAGATTCTACTTGGGAAGATGAGTATTTTATACAGAAGCATCCAGAGTTACTCAAGCATTGCAGACAACACTTTTCTCAAGGGGAGGGGCATGTTAAGCCCTAATATTGACTCATTACCCATTAATTGGGGCATATACATTAGTAATGTTATTTTATTTATGTCGTCTTTATTCCATTAGTTGTAATTATACCTCCTAGTCTCCTATATATACCAAGGAGACATTTTCATTTGGAATCATCTTATACTTGAACATTTAAGCGAGGTAAAAGGAGGTTTCCCCTTTGAAGAGGCTTATTATCTTAAATTATCTCTTTTTCTAGGAGTTGATTACTTTTTCTGAGGTTTTTCTATGCCATATTGATATTTGGTTCTTCACACAAGACAAGAATATCTCCTAGGGGAGAATAATGAGTACATCTCTAGAATCAAAATAATTTAAGGATTGTTGTCACAGCTACAACACCTGCTTGTAATTTAGAAAACTTATAAATGTAGGTTAAAGGCATGATAATTAAAAAAATCAAACCTAGAGTATTCACTTCCAGTGTGTTGTTCCTCTGAATGCACTGAGATTCGTCTATATCCATGATTGCAACAAAGGTTCTTTCCTCCTGCAAGTACCCTCATGACAATGATACAAATAATATATACAAGTGCATACCTGAGAGTGCTAATATGATTTCTCCAATGGCACCTAGATGATCTCTGATATCTGACTTATTCATGAAGAAGGTAGCCACGGTGTCACTTTTTCTCATCTTGATATTTTGAATCTGGCCCTTCAATGTAAGAGCTTGAGTAGATGATTATCTTCCTTGCCTTGACGTCATTTTCCTTCCTTTCTTCCTTCTCTTCATCAACAGTTGTCTCTCGTAAACCTTTTTGTATCACCCACAATAAGTATTCCTCTTCAAGAGTGATCTGAAGTCTTGACTTCCAGGAGTTGAATTTGCTTGATCCATCAATCCTATCTTTCACCAAGGTTTTGCTCTTCATATTTTCATATTTCTTCACAAATCCTTGTCAACTGGGCTAGAAAACCTAATGACTAGACTAGGCTAGTAAACTTAGGTTTTGTTAGACTTATGATTGCCAACAATAAGCCTTGAAAATCATAATAACACTAATGAGATTTATGATCTCCTTCAAAGAGTTGTAGAAACACTAAGTTTGAAATTTTTGTAGAAAATTTAGAAACCCTAGATACCCTAGGGCCAAAAATCCAAATTTCTTGGAAATGAAATTTGAAGCTTTATTGAGGTGCGCTAAAGGAGGTCGTACACTCCCATACAACTTTTAGCCCCAACGTCCAGGTTTAAGGTGTTGAAATACCTCATAAAAGGAGGGTCGTACGCATTTTCTAGAAACCCTAGGAGGGTCGTACAGTTTTGCATAAGTGAGAGGATGAATGGTAAATGCTTGTGAAATGGGTTCTTCAAGACCTAAGCTCTGATACCATGTTGAATTTTCACTATGATAGGCTCAACCATGAGGTTTAATTCATTTTTAGCATTTATTTGAACCCTAGACAAATGCAACTACACCATTAACAATTGTTGCAATAATCAATATCACAAGAAGAAATACCATGCACAAGAACATAAGAAATATCCTGGGAAACCCTTCTCAACAAGGGAATGTAACACCTTGTTTCCTCCAATCCGTAAAAATAATTATATTCGCCAAGAACTATGGTAAACTCAAAGACGTGAATGTTTGATTAACGGACCTTTGTATAAAAGGTCGATGAATGTAAATTATGTTATGAATGTGTGTTGCATGACTGTTGGGAGGGGGATGTGCTAAAAGAGACCATGATGGCTAATGAGATGTGGTGGAAGGGACCTAGAATGGTTGCGTTAACTTCCATCGAGCCAGTACTATACTGGTTTATACTTTCTCACAAACCAAAGCAACTCTCTGATCCTAGAATGGATTTCCTGTCAGATTGGTAGGTGGGGAGGCTCCTCAAGAGTTAATGAGGGGATGGGGGTGAACCGCCCATCCGTAAATTCCCTCAGACTTGACCACAAAAGGCAGAATTCGTGCCAAACACAACCTTGTAGACAGAAATTGGCAAGAGAGGAAGTGTGGTAAAGGAGAGAGCAGTACACGCGACGGGGGATCGCGAAAGAGACTGGACAAACCCTGGAAAATGCAGGGAGTTCTGAATACAAGGAGAAGGAGAGTAACCTTTATCTTAGATTATTTTCCTGCATTAGGAGAAGGAGAGTAACCTTCATCCTTGATTTCTGTTGAGTTGGAAGTAGGAGATTGAACCTCAAAGCATCGTGGTCTAGCTCGGGGGTGGCTAGTGGTAAATCTGTTTGGAGTCACTAAGACTATGGTTGGGTGGAAATGAGCACCCCTCTTAGCAATTGCATCACGCCTGGTAGATTTGATAACTATTTTATACCTTGTATTTCAAACTAAATATCATGAATGCATGCTTGTGTTTATATGCCCATAATAATTTATGTGTAGAATGATTGTCTGGTGTTTTAAACTGGAAATAATGGATGCATGTGTATGCTTATATGTCCTTGATCGTTTCTGTACAAATGGTTAAGTCTGGGGCCAGAAGGGTATCTCTCTAAGATCTCAGAGTCATGGGAGTTTGAAGCCCCGAGAAGTCGTATTTCGTGATTCAAGCTCAGAAGGGATAGCAAGCCCAATTATGGAAAGAGAGAATACCCTATTATTCGGTTGATGAACGGTCAGAATCCTTTTGGGAATACCCCAGATATGTTGAGATCGATGGATCTAGAGGAGGGGATTAGGTGTTAATTCCTTGACCCTTTCATCCTTCATATGTCATGATGGGATCCCAGACCGTAGATCCAAGGATCTGTAGGAGCCCTATTGATCGTCGATCTTAGCCTTGTATAGGAAGGAGAGTAGCATTTCGTTGACTTGAGACTTGGAGTGGTCAAAGGTAGGGCTGCATGAACTCATGATTCACAATATCGTGACATGATCGTGATCGTTGGATCCAAGGCATGGGAGAACCGTTGGATCATAACCTTTGTGGGTATCGCCTATCAGGGGTTCGAAACTTGAGAGAGTTTCTTTTTTATTGTAGAAGTCGTGAAGTGTCGAGTGCCGAGAGCTTGTGTAAACAAGTAACCCATCTGTAAGTGGGGACCGCGTGGTTGATAGATGGCATAACGACAAGCATCTAGAGAAAGGTGGGAATGGGTGACGGGTGATGGACACATGTTTCTTGGGAAGGAGTCAACCCATTGTGAAATTATCGTATCTCGGGAACTCGCGAAGGAGGAATACGAGGGCTCAAAAATCTAACTCGCGAAGTCGCGAGATGCGAGTAGTGCTAGTATTTAGCCTAGGAAGTGGGTAACCGGTGGTGAACATGTGTCACACTGAGAAAGAGTCAACCCACTGTTTACTTATCATGCCTCGGGGTTTCGCAGGATGAAGAAGCTGCACCTTGATCGCTAAGGCCGCGAAACGCCGAGAGCCAAGGTCTCTTGCGATGGGCGGTGGTGACACAGCCCATGAGCAGAGTATAGCGGGGCTGACAAGTGGCATGTACACGTCATTTTGGTAGAGTCCACGCAACATTGACCTATCACGTCTCGGGGATTTGTGAAGGAGGAGCACGAGATCTCAACACCTCAACTAGCGAGGTTGCGAGTGGTGCTAATGTTTGGCCTAGCATATGGTTACATGTAGTAGGTGCTAGTGAGGATGGAGCCATACTCATATAGAATCTCAGGTATCGGTGTTTGGAGAAAGGGGAGTCGAGAGTCTTGATTCCCGACTCGCGAAGCTATGAAAGGAGCTTGCGCTAAGGCCAACTTGTGGTTGTTTGGAGGAGGTTAAGGGTAGAGAGGGTCTACGCGAGGCCCCATAGAAGTCTCGAGGATTCTGTTCCTCGAAGAAAAAGACAAAAAATCTAAGTTGATGTGGTGGGTGTGTGAAAAATTGGTATCAGAGCATGGTTAAAACACTTGGCCTGCTTGGGCTCATGAACGAGTTGCGCAGAAACTCCATTTGAAGTACTCTTAAAAAGAGTAACCTTCTAATTAACCCCTTTATCAAAAGTCAAAGTTAAGAATGAAAATTCCTATTGTGTGTATGCATTTGGAAAATATGAATTATGCGCTGGTTATAAATGAATGTAAATATTGACTAACAATAAGTGTTTTTCTTGCAAAATAAAGAGACGATCAACCACGGGAAACTGCAGACGCTTAGAATGGTGACACACCATGAAGTGGGGGGTGGCTCCCACAACAGAGACAAAGAGTCTAATGAAAGGAGAGCGGTAGAAACCCCTCTCGATCTAGATGAGACTATGAGAAGCCTCATGGTTGAACTACAGAGCTGCAAGGCCGACGACGAGAGGTTGATAAAAGAGAAAGAGAAGCAAACAGAAATTAATCTAATCTTTCTACAGAGTTTATCCGACATACAAAGACAATTGTAGCATGAACCTAACACTAGTCATGCAGACCGATGACAGACAAAGAAAATTTGAAGTCCACCTGAGATACAGAAACGTGGTCTTTTAAGTGGCCACACTGGGAAGAGCACCTCGAGAAAGGTCCACCCCAAAGATAAGGGATAAGCACCAGATGATTCCTATGGAAAGGAAACTAGCGACTCGGAGGGTTCTTCTAGTAGCAGAAGTAGTTCTTATTCTCAAAGAAAACGGAAGAAGCGAAAGCATTCCAAAAGTTACAATTTGTAAGAGTTCAAGAAGGCCAAACCACCCTCTTTCAATGGTGAAATAAAGAAAGGGGAGGAAGCGGAGGCCTGGCTACTTGGAATAAAGAAGTATTTTAGAGTCCATGACTTCTTAGAAAACTTGAAGGCCCGAGTAGCCAATTCAACTTGAATGGAAAGGCTTCCATTTGATGGGAAGACCTTAAGAATGTAAAAGGGATTCACGAAGAGGACCTATCTTGGGCATGCTTTGAGAAATACTTTAGAAAGAAGTATATGTTAGAAAAGTATTTCAATGAGAAGACTAAAGAATTATATGAACTCAAAATGGGGCAATGCACCATAGAGGAATATGTCAACAGATTCCTCGAGTTGTTGAGGTACGTATCCTATATAAAAGTAGAGAAGGAAAAGGTACAATGATTCATCAGTGGACTACTTAAGGACTATCAGAAGAGGATTGAGTTTGACAAGCCAAAGACCCTAGAAGACACTCTCTGAAAGGCAAGATATTGTTACGAATAGCTGGGGCATCAGACAAAACCTCACGAAAAATAGAAGCAGAAGAATAGTTCAGGATTCTAGAAAAAGGGGTTTAAATCCCCAAGATTTAAAAACTATAAGAAGGACTCAAGGATGAGATTCCCAACCCGAAGTGTACATCAGTAGAATTTTCCCTCCCAGAGCAAAAATAAACCTTCTGGATCTACCCCAGGAAAGATTGATAACCTAAAGAGAGAACCCTTGAAATGTTGGGGTTGTGGAGAAGAAAATCTACTGAGGGACTGCCCGCATCGACAATAGAACAGTCATAGAATTTACAACGTTCAAGAAGCTACCACCATCAATGACATAGCCAGGAGTGTGCCGCAAATTTATGCAGCCTTGGGTGGATATGGAAGGTATGATCATCAAGCTTCAGTGGTGGATATGGAAGGTATGATCACCAACCATCTAGTGTCTATTCTAATTGACCCGGGTTCAAATTTGAGTTATATAGCCCCTAAGGTTGTTGATAAGTGTAAATTACAGCCACATAAACATGCCAAGCCATGGTTGGTACAGTTAGCCACTAGCACCAAAATAAAAGTAGTGGAGGTCATACCAGCTTTCCAATTCACTATGGGTGAATTACCCACCCAAGCAACCCTTAACATACTACCCCTAGGATCATATGACCCGTTGATTAGAATGGACTAGCTAGCCACATATAAAGCTATACTGGATTGTTACCATAAAACCTTAGAATGTGTAGGTGAATAAGGAAGAAGGATAACCCTTCAAGGGATCCAAAAACCTCTCTCATTGAGACAAATATGAGCCCTCCAAATGAGAAAGTATTGCAGAAATGGATGTCCACTTTATGCGACACAGGTGTTGGAATCAGTTGAAGATGAAAAACTGAGCCTCAAAGATCACCCCACACTAAGAGAATATAAACATGTATTTCCGGAAGAGGTATCAGGTCGACCTCCAAGAAGGGACATTGACTTCTTAATCTTGCACCAAGAGCGGTGCCAGTGTCTAGGACACCCTACAGGATGAGCACACCCGAGCTAGTTGAGCTTAAATTACAACTAAAGGAAATGATGGACAAAGGCTATATCCGGCCTAGCGTGTCTCCATGGGGAGCACCAGTTCTATTTGTAAAGAAGAAAGATGGTACCCTCCAACTATGCATAGATTATAGACAACTCAATAAGGTAACCATAAAGAGAAAGTACCCCTTACCCAGAATCGATGACCTGTTCGATCAATTGAGAGGTGCTTCCATCTTCTCAAAGATTGACTTGAGATCTGGATACCATCAAGTCCGAATCAAGGGTGAATACATCCACAAAACTTTCTTTAGGATAGGATATGGTCACTATGAGTTTGTGGTAGTACCATTTGGATTAACCAATGCCCCTACCACTTTTATGTGCTTGATGAAAAATGTGCTCAGCAAATTCCTAGACAAACGTGTACTGGTTTTTATTGAAGATATATTAATTTACTCCAAGAATAGAGAGGAACATGAGGAACATCTTAGAATTGTACTTCAAGTGCTAAGAGAACATTAGCTCTATGCCAAATTCAGTAAGTGAGACTTTTTTCAAAAGCAAATACATTACTTGGTCCATGTTCTATTAGAAGGAGTAGCAGTAGACCCTGACAAGATCAGGTCTATCATGGAATGGCCTACCCCAAAGGATGTTTCAGATATCAGATCCTTTATGGGATTAGCAGGATACTGTAGGAGATTTATAAAAGGATTCTCCAAGATTGGTTGTCCAATCACTTCCCTCCAGAAGAAGGGAGATAAATTCACGTGGACACAAGAATGTGAAGAAAGATTTCAATCCATAAAACATCTACTGACCCATGCACCCATGTTGAAGATCATTGATCCCAAAAACGACTTCCTTGTGTGCACAAATGCCTACAAGGAAGGGCTCGGAGGAGTCCTTATGCAAGGAGGAAGTGTAGTCTACTATGAATCCTGAAAATTGAATGAGCACGAAGTCAACTATGTGACCCATGACCTAGAACTAGCCACCATAGTGCACACCTTAAAAATGTGGAGGCATTACCATCTGGAAAGGAAATTTGTACTTATGACAGACCACTGTGGACTGCGATATCTATCTGACCAACCAAAACTCAATGCTAGACAAGCTAGGTGGATGGCCCTTCTTAGTGAGTTTGATTTCGAAATCAAACATATCAAGGGAAAGGAAAATAAGGTGGATGATGCTCTTAGCAGAAGTATGAGAACAATTCATTTGGCATTGGTGAGCACCTGTGCGAGGAATGTCAAGGAAAGAGTCAGGAATGCACAAAAAACAGACACATTCTTCCAGACCGTGACCTCATACCTGGAGCAAGAACCCACAGGGATAAAGTATGAAGGCTACCAGATGATAGATGGAGGTCTACTAACTTACAGAAACAGATTGTATATTCCAGATTGTGATGGATTAAAGAGGTTCATAATGGACGAACTACACAAAAGACCCTATACTGGTCATCCAAGATACCAGAAGATGATCACAACCACCAGGAAACAATTCTATTGGCCTGGATTGAAGAAAGACATAGTTGAGTACTTAGCCAAATGCATAGAATGACAACAGGTTAAAGCAGAACACCGACACCCAACAGGATTATTACAACCCCTGCCAATCCTAGAATGGAAATGGGAAGCCATCTCCATCGATTTCATCACCAGATTACCAACCTCGACCAAACAGAATGAGGCCATCATGGTGGTGGTGGATAAATTGAGCAAGTCCGCTCATTTTATCCCTGTCAAGTCAACTTGCAAGGCAATAGACATTGCCAACATATTCATGAAAAAGATATTCAAACTACATGGTATGCCTAAAGAGATTGTGTCTGACCGAGACACGAAATTTACTTCCAACTTTTGGAAATCCTTGATGGCTGGTCTAGAGACCAAATTACTGTTTAGCACCGCCTATCATCCTCAAACCGATGGAAAAATGGAAATAGTGAACCAACTGTTAGAAGACATGCTAAGGATGCATGTAATGCATCAACCCAAAAAGTGGGAAGATTACCTGCCACTGGTGGAATTCACCTACAACAATGGCTACCAAGAATCCTTGAAGATGAGCCCTTTCGAAGTCCTCTATGGTAGACCCTGCAATACTCCAGTAAGTTGGAGTAATCCTGTGAATAGAGTTACTATTGGACCCGACATGTTGAAAGAAATGGAACAACAAGCGACTCAGATAAAACAAATTCTAAAGGTCACTCAGAACAGACAGAAAAGTTACATTGATCGAAAGAGAACTCCAAGAGATTTCCAGACGAGAGACCATATGTATCTCAAAGTTAGGCCCAGGAAGAGTACCTTGAGGATGGTATCTTGTTCCAAGTTGGCACCTTGGTATTGTGGACCCTTTGAAGTTCTATATAGAGTGGGATCTGTAGCCTATAGGCTAGCACTTCCTCCCACGGTAAAAGCACATAATGTTTTCCATGTTTCATTATTGAAGAGATATGTACATGATTCTAATCATATAATTGACTGGTCTGTGATCCAGGTGGAACTAGAGGGAGAATTCCTACCAGAACCTCAATGCATACTGGATAGAAAGGAAACCCCACTCATGAACCGAACCATTGCACAGGTCAAGGTGCAGTCGAAACATTTTGGCCCAGATGAGGCTACGTGGGAAATGGAAGATGCCATGAAACAGGCATATCTGATTTTTTTTACTCATGTACATACACATCATGTTAATAGATAGAACATCGAGGACGATGTTCCTTTAAGGGGGAGGGAATTGTAACACCCTGTTTCCCCCAATCTGTAAAAAAAATTATATTGGCCAAGAACTATGGCAAACTCAAAGACGTGAATGTTTGATTAATGAACCTTTGTATAAAAGGTCGATGAATGTAAATTATGTGATGACTGTGTGTTGCATGACTATTGGGAGGGGGATGTGCTAAAAGTGACCACGATGGATAATGAGAGGTGGCGGAAGGGACCTAGAATGGTTGTGTTAACTTCCACCGAGCCAGTACTGTACTGGTTTATACTTGCTCACAAACCAAAGTAGCTCTCTAATCCTGGAATGGATTTCCTGTCAGATTGGTAGGTGGGGAGGCTCCTCAAGAGTGCATGAGAGGATGGGGGTGAATCGCTCATCCATAATATCCCTCAGACCTGACCACAAATGACGGAATTTGTGCCACACACAACCTTGCAGACAAAAATTGGCAAGAGAGGAAGTGTGGTAAAGGAGAGAGTAGTACATGCAATGGGGGATCGCGAAAGAGACTGGACAAACCTTGGAAAACGTAGGGAGTTATGAATACCAGGAGAAGGAGAGTAACCTTCTTCTTGGATTATTTTCCTGCATCAGGAGAAGGAGAGTAACCTTCTTCCTTGATTTCTGTTGAGTTGGAAGTAGGAGACTGAACCTCAAAGCATCGTGGTCTAGCTCGGGGGTGGCTAGTGGTAAATCCGTTTGGAGTCACTAAGCCTACGGTTGGGTGGAAAAGAGCACCCCTCTCAGTAGTTGCATCACGCCTGGTAGATTTGATAAGTGTTTTATACCTTGTATTTTGAACTGTATATCATGAATGCATGCTTTTGTTTATATGCCCATAATAATTTCTGTGTAGAATGATTGCATGGAGTTTTAAACTGGAAATAATGGGTGCATGTGTATGCTTATACGTCCTCGATGGTTTATATATAAGTAGTTAAGTCTGGGGCCGGAAGGTTAGCTCTCTAAGGTTTCAGAGTCGTGGGAGCTTGAAGCCCTGAGAAGTTGTATTTCATGACTCAAGCTTAGAAGGGATAACAAGCCCAATTATGGAAAGAGAGAATACCCTATTATTCGGTTGATGAACGGTCGGAATCCTTTTCGGAATACCCCAGATCTGTCAAGATCGATGGGTCTAGAGGAGGGTCATAGGAGTTAACACCTTGACCCTTTCAGCCTTCGTATGTAGCAATGGGATCTCGGACCATAGATCCAAGGATCTTTTGGAGCCCTATTGACCGTCGATCTTAGCCTTGTATAGGCAGGAGAGTAGCATTTCGTTGACTTGTGACTTGGAGTGGTTAAGGGTAGGGCTGCATGAACTCATATGCGAGATCACGACGTGATCGTGATTGTTGGATCTAAGGCACGGGAGAACCGTTGGATTAGAACCTTCATGGGTATCGCCTATCGGGGGTTCGGAACTTGAGAGAGTTTATTTTTTATTGTAGAATTCATGAAGTGCTGAGCATCGAGAGCTTGTGTAAACACGTAACCCATCCATAAGTGGGGACCGCGTGGTTGACAAATGGCAAAACGACAAGCGCCCAGAGAAAGGTGGGAATGGGTGACGGGTGATGGACACATGTTTCCTGGGAAGGAGTCAACCCATTATTGATTTATTGTATCTTGGGAACTCATGAAGGAGGAATACGAGGGCTCAACACTCCAACTCGCAAAGTCGCGAGATGCGAGTAGCACTAGTATTTAGCCTAGGAAGTGGGTAACTGGTGGTAGACACGTGTCACACTGGGAAAGAGTCAACCCACTGTTGACTTATCGTGGCTCGGGGTTTCACAGGATGAAGAAGCCGCACTTTGATCACTAAGGCTGGGAAACGCCAAGAGCCAAGGTCTCTTGCGACAGGCAACGATGACACAACTCATGAGCAAAGTATAGTGGGGCTGACAAGTGCCATGTGCGTGTCATTTTGATAGAGTCCATGCAACATTGACCTATCACGTCTCAGGGATTCGCGAAGGAGGAGCACGAGAGCTCAACACCTCAACTGGTGAGGTTGCGAGTGGTGCTAATGTCTAGCCTAGCCTATGGTTACATGTAGCAGGCACTAGTGAGGAGGGAGCCATACCCGTATAGAATCTCGGGTATCGGTGTTTGGAGAAAGGGGAGTCGAGAGTCTTGATTCCCAACTCGCGAAGCTGCGAAACGCGCTTGGGCTAAGGCCAGCTTGTGGTCATTTGGAGGAGGTTAAGGGTAGAGAGGGTCTATGAGAGGCCCCATAGAAGTCTCGAGGATTCTATTTCTCGAAGAAAAAGACGAAAAATCTAAGTTGATGTAGTGGGTGTGTGACAGGGAAGCAAACCCAACAATCATTTTCTATATTCTCAATAGAAATATCTCCCACACCATAGACCTAGCACACAAAAGGGTTCTCTCAAAAACCAAGAAGGCTAGCACCCAAGAGAGGTGTGCACTTCAGTCCTAGAATATGTTCTTGCTAAAATTTCCAAAATCACATGTGTGTTGTGTTTCCTCAATGGGGAAATCACCTTAATTTATATTAGACTGGACACATCAAAAGTGGTGTTTACAGGTAAATCTAACTCTTAGAAAATATAGCAAGGGATCTCACACACCCACTAGTGATCAGCCATTAGTGGCACGTCCACCTGTTCTCATCCACAGGGATGTCCAAATCAACAGATCTCTATCTCATTGAGTCTCATAAGAGAATCATTTGGACACACACTCACTAGTGCTCAACCATTATGATCATGTCCACCTGTGCTCAACCACAGGGACATCCTACTCAACAGATCTCTTTCTCATTGATTCTCACAAAAGAATCATTTGGAGTACCACATCGTCTCAACTCTCTACATAGAGGAGAAGAATAAACCCATCAAATTGGCACCTTCACCCCTCAAAGGGGTACACATTGTTTCATCTCAAATTACACACCCATCTCATGGGAATCTTCCCCACACAGGAGCACACAACATTCCATCTCCCTCTCATAGAGAAACGACACACTCATCTCATGGGCATCCTCCCCACATAGGGGAACACACAACGTTCCATCTTCTTCTTAGAGAGGAACGACACAACCATCTCATGGGAACATCCAACTCATGGGCTCTCTCACATGCCCACTCACTCAATCTATGTCCTGAAGGATGTCTCACGCAGTTGTAATCATCAACAAAAGAATCCAGGAAGGAAGGGAAATGGGAAATCATTTAGAATCTAAAGGATATCATTAGGGATAAAGACAAAAAAGATAACAATAAATAACATTTTGGGACACTCCATATCCTCTCTTGGAACTATCGTGGTTTTCCATGGAGTAAAGGGCCTATACTAAGTTGGATCTCAAGTCACATTGACATCATTTTCTTGGTTAAAACTTATGAGCGTGAAGAATAAAAGGTTTCTAATATAGAAGGATATTTTTGGTGGTAAACATGGAACACGAAGTCCTCTCGTAGAGGGGTTGAAGCCATAGCTTGTTACATAAAAATGAACATCTCTCCTAACATTCGACTTCATAAGAAGAATCCTCTCAGTCAATGCATATGGATGGAGATATCATATATTAATTCTAAGAATATTTATATAGAAATGTGTTATTTCACACCTATTAACTCTACTTTTTATACCAAAAGAAATCTAGATAAGAAATTTCCCTGCAAAATCTGTAACAGCCCCTCCATTACAACTACGAATAACAAAGTACAATAAGTTATTTTTATTTAATCTTTTTTGCATTAGGAAATTAACGTCAACACATAATTCATAGCAATGCATAATCAACACAACATCATAATTAAAGGCATTACAAGAGAACATATAAAGGTAATCAATAACGATACAAATCCATCGCATTAACATAAATGATAGCGACACATGATCAACACATAACCTAAAAAGCAGCACAGTTCAACACATCACAATCAACCGAATCAAATACAAATAATGATCAACCATCTCACTGAAAAATTAAAATAACTAACCTCCCAACCTATCATACATGGTTAGGACCTCCAAGACACATAAGCAATGCTCAAGCCCAAGATTCATCCAATTAATTTTGACCATTTAAGGTCTCAGGGTTGATGACTGTTTTGAGGAACAAGGAGGTGTCTAAATCCCTTAATCAATCACAACTCATAACTTTGAACTATATTATCTGTCATACATCAACATTATTTCACTGAGCAAGAGTAATCTAATTACAAATCATTCATACATCAACATTATTTTAATGCCGCAAGAGTAATACAATTACCCATTCAATCATATATCAACATTATTTAAATGGCGCAAGAAATCTAATTACCCATTCAATCATATATCCACATTATTTAAATGGTGCAAGAGAATCTAATTACTTTAACAATCATACATCAACATTATTTTAATGGAACAAGAGAATCTGATTAACGCATTCATACATCAACATTATTAATGGTGCAAGAGAATCTACTACAAAACATACATCAAGTAATTGACGCAATTACCACCTACCATACATTCCAACAACAATCCGACTACAATGACACATATAAAATTAATTGACGCAATATTGCCTATAAAACATTCCAAAAATAGTCCAACTACAATGACACATATCAAAGTAATTGACGCAATATCACCTATGAAACATTCCAGCAATAATCCAACTACAACGACACAATAACGCCTATGAAGCATGACCAAAATAAATAAGAAGATAAACAACATGTCAAGCTAAAAGTCCCTTAAGGAGGTAAGAATAAAAGGAAGGTTTTAGTCTGAAAAACTTCTCCGAGACCCCACTTCCAAGCATCTAAGTAAGCATTGGGCCACCTATAAAGTAAGGGAGGCCATAAATTCTTCCACTTCACTTATAACATTCTTTGAAGTGTGTAAATTCCAATCATGCATGTACCTTTTCATCTATACTAAAGTTTTCCTTGAAAGATGGGAAGATAATAAATTAAATCAGATAAGGGATAGGCAAAGATTTTTGGCATTTACATACTATTCATGCATTGAATCCAACTAAGTACATAATCATATACCTATTTTATGTGTGATGCTCCCAACAGTGGTAAAACACGTTTAATTTTCTTGATTGGCACACATATACTTTATTATGCATTAAATCCAACAATAATATAGTTAACTAAACTATTCATTAGCTTTTATATCTTATTAAAGCATTCAATATGTTGATTGACATTGTGTTGTGTGATTTAAATATTTTGATTATGCATTGAACTAATAGGTGCGTTGTAGGTCAAAATTGCTTCGTTGAAGTCAATACTTTGTTAAATATATAGTTGACATTGTGTTGAAACTAGAATAATATGGTTGGAGGAAACACTATCTAAAACTAGCGTGGAATATGTGTTATTGGTTAAAATGTATACCACTTGTAAGTGAAATTTAAAAGAATATACCATAAGATAACTATAACTCTCAGACTAGAAGTCAGCATCACCATTAATGTACATCGTGCATGTGCATAAGTATAGTGGGCATAGTTAACATTCGAACTTACTAATTAATACACAACACATAGGCATTTGACGTGTCAAGCTTACAAAAACGCATGAATTCAATCCTTATCACAGGGCTAAGGTAAAATGTACAACGCGCAGGTGGAAATCTCGGAATGGTAAATATTCCCAGCGGATACCATCACAAAACAACAAGAAGCTTCAACACCCAAGGGCTTGCAGAGTGCGAAATTTTCAGTTTTTAAATAAAATAAAATTCCTGAATCGAGAAGCATCCCGCCTACTCATCTCATTCCTGGTAAGAATGTGAGGATTTCAGAATGCGAGAGGTAGAGTGAGCAGCGAGCATTGAGTTTGTGGACTTTGGGAAAGTTAAGGTCTGACGATACAACCTGGAAGCAGGTCCCAGAAAAACTGATTCTAAGGAGGATTCGAGGCCAAGGGCCTTCGTTTCAACTCTTCATGCACACCAAACACATGAGGAAGCACAGTCATATAAGATCCCAAGGAAATTGTCCACGAACGTCCATCAATGGTAGACAACGCAATAAATATTAGGGGTATAGAGCACGATCCTCTATGGTTTAAATAGGAAGGAAAATGCCATGCAATGGAACCCCGAGTTGCAGGATAGTCGAGCTCCCAGGTTTGACCAAAATATTTAATTTCACCCACGTAACAGTACTATGATTCACTAAGGGAACCTAATCCAGTCGAATGGACAGGTTAAGATTAAAATCGGGACACTTGGAAAGGAATAGCAGAGTCCCATGACGAGTAGCGTCAGATCCATGCTTGGCATGGATTTCAAGGTGTTATAGGTAAGGATACGCTAGCCACAACCACACCCACCTTTCTTCGAACGAATTATTTTTTGCACATGCATACAACAACCGGGGTTTGAAGATAGGTAGAGGTTTCGACAATTGAAAGTTCGGTACAGTCATACCTTATACCGAGGAGAAATTTCCATCGAAGACACAGTTCCCGCAACGTCAATAGCCCATTGAAACCATCACTCATTACATCAGGTGAATTCCAAGTTTTTCCCATGGTCTCATGCTCTTGGTAAAGGAATAGCAATATATTACAAATTCATCCTTTCATTCACATTATCACTAAGGGTTGATCAATCCTGGACTGCGATTTATAAATAAAACTACAACACTATCTGAAACCCATAGGTGTCCACAACCGATACAATAACCTGAATTTAGAATGGGCCAAGAAGGCCTCTTAATAACTGTAACAATCAATGACATTTTTATTCCCACCACATACCGTTCATAGAACTAGATCCGCTACAATCTCAATAAAAAGAACAGAAAAATGTCGTAACCCACGAAGCTTTAAGTGACTTCAATACAAGTTCTTGCACGCAATCCCTTCTCCCACTTTCTAATTGCAGAGACTACACAGGTACCTCCCATCCAATGCTAGGGGTACTCTTATTCCCCCTTATCCCCCGAGCCGTAAAGGGGCCATGCACACAGAAACTAGAAAAATTACTCTAGCTCCCAACTTGCCTAGCAAAGTAAAGCCACCACTCTCTCTTAATATGGGTATCCAACTCTCATAAGTAAAACGAGTGAAAAATTCTATAGCATAACCTTTCCCATCACCAGTGTGATCCATTTCTCATCTAAGCCATGACACATTCCTACTTGCAGAATTAATTCAATTTTTAATTAAATAATTTAGAATTATTTTCCCCTTACACTCAATGTCACTCTTTCCTGAATTTGCACAATTAAATTCCTCAATTTATTTTAATTAAAGACTTCCCTCACCTTTCCTAAAAACGCTCCTTAAATCACTCCTAGTTGTCTCTTTATTCCCCTTATTCCCAATTAATGACTGATGCCTTACTAAATCTGAGTTGAGTTAAAATAATATTCTTCTTTAGTTAGACTAGTGTTAACTAGCCACTAGATCTGTAGACATTCTCTCCTCTTTGTTTCTTTCTTATTTAAAAAACCCCCTTTTTCATTTTCTTGCATACATGTGCCTTATGAAAATCTTTAAATATAATTCACCCACTTTTATATTCTTAGCTTGTTTTACTTCATTCCCTTTTCGTTTAATTTATTTAATAATTTAGTATTATCCTCCTACAAGAACTTAGGCTTAGGATTAAAGTTTGAATAGGCTTAGACTTCATTTGGCGTTTACAATTACTAAATTAATACTTTGATTAATTAATTAATTCAGAAGTGCTCAAGATTTTACAAGGTTTAATTATTCCCTCAGGGTTTTCTAGGCCACCTAGATTCATTGACTCAAATTTTATTTACGCGATGTGCCCTTTAAGACGGATTCTGTGCTCCAAGGGTGTCACTCACCTTTGAATTTTTTTTGTAGTTGTCCAACCCCTAGACTCGACACTCCATTCAAGAGACCTTGTGAGAGAATAAGGGCTTCTAAGGAACATGGACCCTGCCTTATTGCGCGCCCCTTAGAAATCTTCATGAGTGACTGTCTCAGTCTGCACTCACGACATTGTGGACCTCTCGAACTAGGTAATTGTTAACCTACAGTTTGAGCCATGACGAGAGTGCTAGTAGGATGTGACAGGGACTCTACCACACCTCTCCCTCAATATGTGGTCTATGTTCATGGCCCCTTTACTCCTTATATGAGTTAGATTAGCAAGAAATTGTCATCCTGCATCCATCAACGAAACAATGTAAATGATTCATATACAACATCATAATATAATCGATCATATGTCACATATTCATAAATGAAATACTCAAACCCATACAATCCACTCCCTGACTCAATCTGGAGTCCAAGGAGGTCCATTGATGCCATCGACAGCCACAATATGTCAAGTGTCCTACACACTCACGGAAAACCTGTCAATAGCATATGTCAATACACATATATCAATAACATCAAATCATAATCCATCAACATCATAATAAGAATCCATAAGAGAAACAACAACCATGTACTATAATCGGATCATTTGCATGCAAGTGTCCTCAAAGGATAAGTCGATAACATGTGCTCGCAAGAGAGGGATGCTACATACACCCCCTGTTGTGTTAAACTTTGTCCCGAAGTTGTATAGTATATAAAATGAAACAATAAAAAAAAGTGTCTAACAAGATCTATATGTCTAATCTATCAAATAAGTAAAGCAATTGTTGGTGCATATCATATGCGTCCTCCCAAGTAGTCGAGTGTGGACTATAATTTTCCCACTAGACCTTGACTTGATCGATTGTTCGACGTTGTAGCTATCAAACGCGATGGTCCTGAATGCCGATTGGCTCCACTGTGAGTGCACCCTCATCTGACACCTACAAGGATCTTATGTCAATCACATGTGTAGGATCACTAACATAATGTCTCAAAACATATACATGAAAAACATTGTGCATACGGCTCAAAGAATGAGTCAAGGATAGTCGATAGGCCATGGGCCCTTTCCTTTCCACAACCTAGAAAGGTCACACAAACCTAGGAGAGAGTTTAGCACTCCTTCAAAATTTGATCAAGCTCTTGTGCAGTTTTATCCGCAAGAAAACTCAATCACAAACTTCATAGTTGTGGTCAATGCGATGCACATCAACATAACTCTTCTGTCAATCTTGCGCTTCTTTTAACCTTTGTATTATCAATTGCATTTTTTCTTTCATTTTTTAGATCACTTCTGGTCCTACTAGGACCCTATCCTCAATTCGATCCCAGCTCAATGGAGTTCGACATGGTCGCCTGTAAAGAAACTCAAATGGTGCCATCTTAATGGTACTTTGATAGTGTTGTTGTATGCAAACTCTACTAGTGGAAATAACTCTTCCCAATGCTTCTGTTGGTCCATCACATACATATAAAACATATCTTCCAAAATTTGGTCCGTTCTTTCTATCTTCCCATTGGTCTTAGGGTGATACGTTGTACTAAATTTAAGTTGTGTTCCCAAGGCCTCTTGGAAAATAGTAAAAAATCATCCTGTAAACACCGATCCTTGATCGGATATGATCCTTCTCAGTACAATATGTAATCTCACAGTCTCGCTGATAAAAAATTTAGCTATGTCTCGTTCCTTATGCATCATATGAATAGGAATAAAATGTGCACTCTTCCTCAGAGTGTAAACTACCATGAAAATGGAGTTGTGCCTCCTTGCCGTTTGCGACAATCCAACAATAAAGTCCATCGAAATGACTTCCCATTTCAATTCTGGAACATCGTGTGGCTGTAGTAATATTTTTGAATGTTTATGTTCATCTTTCACTTGCTGACATTATAGACATCTCTCCACGTAGCTAACTATGTCTTCTTTCATTCCTTTCCAGAAGAATAAAGGCTTAGGGTCTGACCTCATCTTCATGACTCCTGGATGAGCCATGTACACTGCTCTATCAGCTTCTCTTAAGATCAAACTTCTCAATTCTTCGTTAGGCGGTATGTAAATCCGATTATTATACCTCATCAATTTGTCGTTGTCCAATGTATATCCTTCAAACTTTGGTACCAACATGGTGTCTTTTCCTATATTTTCCTTAACCTATTTATACTAGTCATCGTCGAACTATATAGCTAGAATATTTTCTCGAAGATTCATATGAATAGGTATCACTGAGAATATGTGTGGTCTCCAACTCAACGCATTTTCCACTCTGTTCATTATTCCATTAATTTACGTAATCTCAAAATCGTATTTGCTAAGTAATTTTGACCAACGCCTTTGCCACACGTTCAAGTCACTCTGCATAAATATGTGTTGCAATCCACGGTGATATGTTTTTAGTTTGAATTTCAATTCAATCAGATAGTGTCTCCACACTCTTAATGCATAAACAATGGCCATTAACTCCAAATCATGCGTTGCGTAGTTATCCTCGTGTTTTCTTAATTTCCTTGAGATGTAAGCAATCACTCGACTGTCTTGCATCAAGATTCCGCCTAAGCCTTCCTAGGATATATCTTTTCATATCAAGAATTCCTTGTCCATGTCGAGGACTTTTAGTATCAATGTTGTCGTCAACAACTCATTGAGCCTTTTAAATTCTTCCGCGCATTTCTCGGTCCATACAAACTTCTTGTTTTTTGTCTCCAATTCTGTGATCGGATTTGGTATCTTCGAAAAACCTTTGACCAACCATCGGTAATATCCTACTAAAACCATAAATATGTGTACTTTTGGTACGTTTCTCGGCGCAGTCCATTCCATAATGTCCTCTAACTTCATTGGATCCACAGTGATGCCTTTGTCAGATATAACATGCCCTAAGTAACGAATCCTTGATTGGTAAAAAGAGCATTTTGACAGTTTCCTGTATAATTCATTTTCTCGTAAACATTGTAGTACTAAGTGCAAATGTTCGTCATGCTCTTCTGTCATCCAAGAATATATCAGTATGTCATCAATGAATACTTGAACAAACTTGTCCAAGTATTCGCAGAACATCTCATTCATCAAGCTCATGAATACCCTCGGGGCGTTTGTCAGTCCAAATGGTAAAATGATAAACTTGTAGTGTTTGAACCTCATCTTGAAAGAGGTCTTAGGAATGTCTTCCTCTTTAATTCGTAACTATTGATATCCTGATTTCAAGTTGATATTTGAAAACATCGTCGAGCCTTTCATTTCATCAAACAAATCGTCTATTATGGTCAATGAATAATGGTTCTTGATCATCGCCTTGTTCAATTGACGGTAGTCAATGAAAAGTATCCACGACCCATCCTTCTTTCTTATGAAAATAACAGGTGCACCCCAATGTGACACACTTGTACGTATAAGTCCAATGTCCAACAACTGCTTCAATTACATTTTCAACTCCTGTAATTCAGGTGTTGACATCCGATAAGGCATTCTTGCTATTGGTTCAGTTCCAGTTTTCAAGTCGATTGTAAACTCCAACTCTCTTTCGGGAAGCAAGCCTGGTAACTCTTCTGGAAACACGTCAACAAACTCACGTACTACCAGAAGGTTTTCTAATATTTCTACCTCACTCTTATCATTTATCACTATGATTGCATATGACTTACATCCTTTGTGCATGATCTTCTATAGTTGTAAGGAAGAAATGAACCTCATGGACACTCCCTGGTTTCTTCCTACAATCACTTTTCTTTCTCCCACATCATTGGTTAAACTTAATTGTTTCATCTTATAGTTGAGCATCGTGTCATGTGTTTCCAACCAGTCCAGACCGATCACTGTGTCATAATATCCTAATATCGTGACATATAGGTTGGTCTTTGTTACAAAATTTCCCAAGTTAATGCGACAGTCCGCAATCTTTCCTCCAACCTTTTGTTTGGCACCCGAAGCCATTTCTACGTATCTAAACTCATCTTACTTGACTTCCTTTACCTTAATTATTTTCAGCACTTCACTAGAAATAAATCTCTCTGTAGCACCGAGATCTATCAAAATACTAAATTTTTTTTCTTCGATGGTACCCGACATCTCGAGAACAGTGGATTGGTGCTTATCCTGGCGATTATTCACCACTGCATGAATCCTATGGGCCTTTCCCAAATATTCAACTGTAGTGTGTCCTATTGATCTGGTCGCTCTGGCCTTCTCAACTGGATAGCCCCATTGGTAATGTGGCTCTCCACATGTCCAAAATCTGGTCTTAGGTCTAGTACTCTTGGTCCCCGAAGTAGAGGGTGCTCGATTACCAGCCTAAAATTTTGGTTTGTTCTAATGAACATGCCTAAACTGTTGCTGTTGTAGGAGATGTTGTTGTTGATTTTGTGGTCCTATGTAGGGAGTCCTATGTTAAGTAGCCTATCATCATGATGTCGTGAACGCAGATCCTCTCGACGTATCTCGATACCCTGATGTCTGTCTGGCAGGCATCCGATGCTGCTGCGCACCAGATGTTGTCTGTCTAGTCGATCTTGTAGGAGTTCTTCCCTGACCCCCGCTCGTCAAATCTTCCTCAACTATGAAGGCCTTTTGGATTGCATCGCACAACGTCCGAGGCATTATGATCCTCACCTTAGCACGAATGTTGAAGTTAAGGAAGAACACAAACTTGTTGACCTTCATCTTCTTAGTTTTCGGATTCAGGCCATACCAAAGTAGCTCCATGAATCAGGCCTCATACTTCAACACCGTACGACCACCCTGTCATAAGGAATTCAACTCATTGAACTAGAACTCGATCAATTCCTTTGACAAAAAACTCTCTCATAATCATTCCTCGAACAGTTCCCATGACACGTCTTCGACGACCATGTTCAGTTGAGGTAGGATCATCTTCCACCATAGAAGAGCACTCCCCTTTAGCTGAAAGACTGCCATGCAGATTTTCATATTGGAGGTGTAGTCGCGAAGTGTGAAGCACATTGCCATGTTTTCCAACCATGCCTCGGAAGCTGATCCATCCGTGGAACCCATCAACTCCAGAAACTTCACCTTCTTGAGTTCTCTTTGAATGCCACCACTACCAGCTGGAGCGTGCTATGAACCCTTATTGGGTACAGGTGCCCTAGCCTCATCTCTATCTAGTCGATTAATCAAGGCCTTTGACATCCTCTGAAAGGACCTCATTAAACCAACCACATTCCCCATAGAAATGTTCTCCTGCCCAATGACTTGTTCTTCTCCTTCAGGTTTAGACCCCTCTAACATGGATGCTACTGGAGGCATCGTTCCTCTGCCCCTAGCACCATGTTGTCTACCTCCACAACGTCCTCTAGCCATGATTACATGCATGGAAAACTTTTAATTTTAATTAGCGATAAGTTATTAATCAAGTACTTAATACATTGGAAGGCATAATGATCCCAAGTTGCGGGGTTGAACCTCGCTTTGATACCATATGTAAATCTCCCTCCATTATGACTACGAATAGCAAAGTACAATAATTAATTTTTATTTTTATTTTCCATTAGGAAATTAACATCAACACATAATTCATAGCGACACATAATCAACATGACATCATAATTAAAGGCATTACAAGAGAAAACATCATCGTAATAAAAAACAACACAAATCCAACACATTAACATAAATGATAGAGACACATGATCAACACATAACCTAAATAGAGACGTAGTTCAACACATCACAATAAACCAAAGAAAATATAAATAATGATCAACCCTCTCGGTGGAAATTAAAATAACTACCTACCCAACCTATCCTGCATGGTTAGGACCTCCAAAACACATAAGCAACACTCAAGCCCAGGATTTATCCGATTGATTTTGACCATTCAATGTCTCAGGGCTGGAGACTATTCTGAGGAACAAGGAGGTGTCTAAATCCCTTAATTAATCACAACTCATAACTCCAGACTAGATTATCTGTCATACATCAACATTATTTCATGGTGAAAGAGTAATGTAATTACAAATCAATCATACATCAACACTATTTTAGTGGCACAAGATTAATCTAATTACCCATTCAATCATATATCAACATTATTTAAATGGCGCAATAAATCTAATTACCCATTCAATCATATTGTTGGGGCAATTCAATTGCTTAAATTGCTTTCATTTAATTATCAACCAGGGATGCTCGTAAGCTTGTGATGATGCCAACAAAATATATGCAGGAGTAGGCATCTAACTCTAATCTAAGAAAATTCAATCAAATCCTAACTCTTGTATTCCACTTAATAAGACTTAGTTGTTGTAGGCATGAAAACAATAGCTCCCTTTCAGGAGGTCTTCTCGGAATGTTTCAAATAACCCATCAAAAATCAAGATCATCAAGTAAACACTCATGCATTGAAAGTAAATACACTTAAAAGGCTTAGTTGTTGTAGGCATGAAAACACTAGCTCCCCTTCAGGAGGTCTTCTCAGAATGTTTCAAATAACCTATCAACAATCAAGATCATCAAATAAACACTCATGCATTGAAAATAAATACACTTAA
>ML790645.1:9478-39531 GCA_009831015.1 Picea engelmannii | reverse complement strand
TGGTTGGAGTCTTCAAATACACCTGTAAACATCATGAAACTCATCCCACTTTCATATATAAGTGTAAACATGTTATTTTTCCAATATTTAATCATAAATTCACTCAAAAACACTAAAATAGATGCATTGGAAAATAATATGTCCAAAACCCATGTAATCATGAAAATGGTTTAATGTAAGGGTGTGGGAAAGCGAAATATGGTTAAAAGTTAAGTGAAAGTGACTTGAAAGTTAAGTGAAAGGTTGGTAAAAAGATGGTACTTTGGCGACCCAACACATATATCAACATTATTTAAAAGAGAATCTAATTATTTTATCAATCATACATCAACATTATTTTAATGGTGCAAGAGAATCTGATGACTAACGCATTCATACATCAACATTATTAACGGCACAAGAGAATCTACTACAAAACATATATCAAGTAATTGATGCAATTACCACCTACAATACATTTCAACAACAGTCGGACTACAATGACACATAACAAATTAATTGACACAATATCGCCTATGAAACATTCCAGCAATAGTCCAACTACAATGACACATATCAAATTAATTGACACAATATTGTCTATGAAACATTCCATCAATAGTCCAACTACAATGACCCTTCAAATTAATTGACACAATAATGCCTATGAAGCATGACCAAAATAAATAAGAAGAGAAACAACATGTCAAGTTAAAAGTCCCCTAAGAAGGTATGAATACAAGGAAGGGTTTAGTCTGAAAAACTTCTCCAAGACCCCACTTCCAAGCATCTAAGTGAACATTGAGCCACCTATAAAGTAAGGGAGGTCATAAATTCTACCACTTCACTTAGAACATTCTTCGAAATGTGTAAATTGCAAGCATGCATGTACCTTTTCATCTATATTAAAGTTTTCCTTCAAACATGGCAAGATAATAAATTAAATCAGATAAGGGCTAGGCCAAGAACTTTGGCATATACATCCTATTCATGCATTGAATAGAACTAAGTAAATAGGCATATACCTATTGTATGTGTGATGCTCCGAACAATGGTAAAACAAGTTGAATTTTCTTGATTGGCATACATATAATTTATTATGCATTAAATCCAACAATAATATAGTTAACTGAACTATTCATTGGCTTTTATATTTTATTAAAACATTAAATCTGATAATGCTCAGTTGGTTGAAATTGTGTTGTGGGATTTCAATATTTTGATTATGCATTGAAATAATAGGTTTTTTATAGGTCAAAATTTCTTCGTTGAAGTCAGTACTATGTTAAATATATAATTGACATTGTGTTGAAACTAGAATAATATGGTTGGAGAAAACACTATCTAAAACTAGCGTGGAATATGTGCTATCGTAAGTGGGTCTGGTTAAACTGTAGACCACTTGTAAGTGAAATTTAATACCATATACCGTAAGAGAACCATAACTCTCAGACCAGAAGTCAAGCTCACCATTAATGTACAATGTGCATAAATATATTGGGCATAGTTAACATTCGAACTTACTAATTAATACACAACGCACAAGTATTTGACGTGTCAAGCTTAAAAAAATGCAGGAATTCAATCCTTGTCGTAAGGCTAAGGTAAAATGTACAACGAGCAGGTGGAAATCCCGGAATGGTAAATATTCCCAGCGGTTACCATCACAAAACAACAACGAGCTTCAACACTCAAGGGCTTACAAGGTGCGAATTTTTCAGTTTTTAAATCAAATAAAACTCCTGAATCGAGAAGCATCGCAGCTACTCATCTCGATCCTGCTAATAATGTGAGGGTTTCAGAACGCGAGAGGTAGAGTGAGCAGGGAGCGTTGAGCTCGTGAACTCTGGGCGAGTAAAGCTCTGACGATACTACCTGGAAGCAAGTCCCCACAAAAACTGATTCTAAGGAGGATTTGAGGCCAAGAGCCTTTGGTTCAACTCTTTACACACATCAAACTCACGAGGAAGCACACGGACATCCATCAATGGTGCAAAACGCAACAGAGGTCGGGGGTATAGATCACAATCCTCTATGGTTTAAATAGGTAGGAAAACGCCATGCAATGGAACCCCGACTTGCAGGACATTCAAGCTCCCAGGCGCAACCAGAAGATTTAATTTCACCCACGTAACAATACTATGCAGCACTAATGGAACCAACTCCTATCGAATTGACAGGTTAAGATTAAAATCGAGAAACTTGGCAAGGAATTGCAGAGTCCCGTGACAGATAGCATCAGATCCGCGCTTGGCATGGCTTTCAAGTCGTTACAGGTAAGGATACGCTAACCACAATCACACCTACCTTCGTTCCAACGAAGTTTTGTTTGCACATGCATAAAACAACCGGGGTTTGAAGATAGGCACAGGTTTCAAAAATTGAAAGCTTGGTACAGTCAGACCTTATATCGAGGAGAAATTTCCATCGAAGCCACAATTCCCGCAAGGTCAGTAGCCCATTGAAACCATCACTCATTACACCGGTTGAATGCCAAGTTTCTCCCATGATCTCATGCTCTTGGTAAAGAAATAACAATATATTACAAATTCATCCTTGCATTCACATTAACACTAATTCATCCTTGCATTCACATTAACACTAAGGGTTGATCAATCTTGGACTATGTTTTATAAATAAAACTACAACACTACAGGTGTCCACAGCCGATACAATAACCTAAATTTAGATTGGGCCAACAAGGCCTCTTAATAACTATAACAATCAATGAAATTTGTATTCCCATCACATAACGTTCATTCAACTAGATCCGCTACAATCTCTATAAAAAAAAACATAAAAATAACGTAACCCACAAAGCTTGAAGTGACTTCATTACAAGTTCTTGTGTGTGATCCCTTCTCCTTCTTGTTAATCGAAAAGATTGGACCAATACCTCCCAACCAATGCTAGGGGTATTCTTCTTCCCCCTTATCTCCCCGAGCCGCAAAGGGGTCACACACACACAAACCATAAAAATTACTCTAGCTCCTAGCTTGCCTCGCAATGTAAAGCCACCACTCTCTCTCAAGCTGGGTATCCCAACTCTCACAAGTAAAACCGGTCAAAAATTATGCAGCATAACCTTACCCATCACAAGTGTGATCAATTTCTTATCTAGGCTATTTGTTTTATATAATTTCTCCATGACAATTCCCACTTGCACAATTATTTCTCTTTTTAACTTGCACAATTATTTCTCTTTTTAATTAAATAATTTAGAATTATTCCACCCTTACACTTGTCACACTTTCCCCAATTTGCACAAGTAAATTCCTCAATTTATTTTAATTAAAGACAATTTCCCTCACCTTTTCTAAAAGTGTTCCTTAAATCACTCCTAGTTGTCTTTTTATTCTCCTTATTCCCAATTATTGACTAACGCCTTACTAAATATGAGTTGATTTAAAACATGATTCTTCTTTAGTTAGACTAGTGTTAACTAGACTCTAGATCTCTTTCTATGCATACATATTCTCTCCTCTTTGTTTCTTTCTTATTTAAAAAGCCCCATTTTTCATTTTCTTGCACATATGTGCCTTATGCCAATCTTTAAATATAATTCACCCCCTTTTATATTTTTAACTTGTTTTACTTCATTCCCTTTTCATTTAATTTATTTAATTTAGTTAATAATTTAGAGTTAGCCTCCCATAAGAACTTAGGATTAGGATTAAAGTTTGAATAGGCTTAGAATTCATGTGGGGTTTACAATTACTATGTTCATACTTTAATTAATTAATTAATTAATTAATCTGATAGTGCTCAAGATTTTACAAGGTTTAATTATTCGCTCAAGGGTTTTTAGGCCACCTAGATTTATTGAATCAAATTTTATTTACGTGGCATGCCCTTCAAGACGTACTACGTGCTTCAAGAGTGCCACTGGCCTTTGACTGGTTTTGGTAGTTGTCCAACCCTTGGAGTCAACATTCTATTCGAGCAATCTTGTGAGAGACTAAGGGCTTCTAAGAAATAAGGACCCTGCCTTATTGCGCGCCACTTAGAAATATTCATGAGCCACTGTCTCAGGCTGCCCTCACGACATCGTGGACCTATAGTTCGAGCCACAACGGGAGTCCTAGTAGACCATGACAGGGACTCTGCCACACCTCTCCCTCAATATATGGTCTATGTGCATGGCCCCTTTACTGGTTATATGAGTCAAATTAGTAAGCAATCGTCATCCTACATCCATCAACGAAACATTGTCGATGATCCATATACAACATCATAATATAATCAATCATATGCCACATATGCATAAATGAAATACTCAAACCCATACAATCCACTCCCTGACTCAATCCAGAGTCCAAGGAGGTCCATCGATGCCATCGACATCCACAATCTGTTAAGTGTCCTATACACTCAGGGAAAACTCGTCAGTAACATCTTCCAATACGCATATATCAATAACATCAAATCATAATCCATCAACATCCTCATAAGAATCCATAAGACGATAACATGTGCTCACAAGAGCGGGATGGGACACTCCATATCCTCTCTTGAAACTACCATGGTTTTCCATGGAGTAAAGATCCTATACTAAGTTGGATCTCAAGTCACATTGACAAAAATTTCTTGGTTGAAACCTATGAGCGTGAAGAATATAAGTATTTTAATATAGAAAGATTTTTTTGGTGGTAAACATGGAACAAGAATTACTCTCATAGAGGGGTTAGAGGCATATTTTCTTACATAAAAATGAACATCTCTCCTCACATTCGACTTCATAAGAAGAATCATGTCAATCAACACATATGGATGGAGATATCATATATTAATTCTAAGAATATTTATATAGAAATATGTTATTTCACACCTATCAGCTCTACTTTTTATACCAAAACCAATCTACATAAGAATTGTCCCTGCAAAATCTTAGAGAAATATATCTACAATATGAAAAATGAAGGTAGTATCCTCTTGTTAGGAGACTTTAATGTTAGAACCACAATTAATCAAGGTATTATTTTGAGTAATGATTTCAATCCTAATCCTCTATGGCTAGATGCGGACCTTGTTTTAGTTAATAGATACAGAAGAAACCATGAAGAGATAATCGAGAATTTGTTTGGTATTGAACTAATCAAGCTCTGTATTTCTCAAGATTTAATAATTTGTGATCATCTAAAGAAGTGGCCAAAATCTAATGGGATGAATTGTATCCATGGGTTAAGTAGTAGTTCCATTTATTATGTAATATGAGATATACCAATATACAACCAAACAATAAAATTTGATCTTCTAGATGACCACAAACCTTACTCTAATCATAGACCTTTGACCCTAAATCTGAACTTTTCCATGCACAACAACTACATTGAAGAAAACTCTGATAACCAAAGGCACTTACTTTTTGACATACATAAAGTCGATCTTTTCTTAAATTACTTAAGTAATTCTTTAAATATATTAACCTATCAGAACAATATTGAAGCTCACTATCAAAATTTTACAACAATCGTCTCTACTTCCATTAAAACATTATCTATCAAGGTGCTATGTACAAAGAAAAATAGTACAACTAACCCTTGGTATGATATATCCATTAGGGATGCTTCCAGTGTGTCATTAAAATACGATAAGATAAATAGATATAAAACCTTAATTAAGAGGGAAAATAATACTATATAAAGAGAAAGAAAGAGATGTTTTTGCACCTATTTAAAATGGATCCTAAGAAATTCTGCAGGAAAATTATAACTCTTAAAAATAAAGAGAATAATAGGATTTTCTTGAAGAATTGGAATTTCTACCTTAAAAATGTTTACGAATCCCCCAATGTCATGGACAACATTCCAAATAGTTCTACAAAGGATGAAGTGTTTTCTATAGAAGACACTAAGTTTGGGGTTAAGTGGCTCTCAAAAGGAAAATCTAAGGACATTGAAGGTTACCAATATGAAATATTAAAAGGTGGAGGACCTATCCGCATCCCTCACATACATAATCTCTTCAATTTAGCTATCCAACAAGGTTTCCCAAAACCTTGGACTCAAAGCCCCATTGTACCTATGTTTAGAAGTGGGGATAAAATCAATCCTCTTATTGTAAGAACATTATGATTATCCCCATTTTAGCTAAGATATATGGAAGTATTTTGGAAAAGAAGATTAGTACATGGCTAGAAAGAAATGGAAAAAGAGATAAAGGTCAAGATCGGTTTAGATGATATCATTCAACTATAGACCACCTTGTTACATTTAGTATCATTATAGAGGAGTCTCATAATGATAAAACTAATCTCATTTGTTGTTTCGTTGATTTTAGAAAATATTTTGACACTATCCCCATGACTAACCTTTGTAATATTTTAGAAGATATTAAAGTCGTTTTAGAGTTAAGAGATGTTGCATTAAGTCTATAGGAGAAATTTATTTCCAAGTTTAGAAACACTGAGGGTTGGTCAGGAGAAATTAATTGTAATAAAGGAGCCAAAGAAGGTTACCTTCTATCCCCTACCCTTTTGGACATCTATATTGATAAATTTGAATATTGTTTGGAGTATGCACTTTGTGTTGGCCCAACTCTCACTAATATAGTTAGCATCCTTCTTCTTTATGCTAGTGGCATTTCTCTTATGGAGAAGAATACCTATGACCTAGGTAAGAAAATTATAATCCTCAAGGAATTCTTCTCTAGTATGGGCATGACTGTGAACACCAACAAAACAAAGGTTATGATAATTAAATCCAAAAATATCACCTACACTACTTTTGTATATGAAAGAAATAACTTAGAGGAAGTGCCTTCATCGAAATATATTGGAATCAATATTCACCACAAGCTCAATTGGAACTATATCGTTGATAAAAGGATAAATATAAGGAGTTGAAATTTTATTTTGGTTTTGAAAATAATTGTAAATCAATGGACCTGTGGCTTTGAGATAAGAAAAAATACCTCTTTTACACACTTGTCACTCTGCTAATATTATACGGATGTGAAATTTGATGTTGCAGTATCTCTAGAGTATCATGGAGAAAGATAGAACAAACCCAAAATAATTTTGTAACTTATAAATATCAAAATTAAGGGAAATACACCCTCTCTTATCCTCCTCATAGAAGCAATCCTTTCCCCCATAGAGAGCAATGTTATGATTAGAAATCTAAATTATAATAACAAGATAAACAATGATGCAGAGATATATATGTTGGAACACGCAAACAATTATAACACACACCCTATTACATAATACACAATGGAAAAAAAAAAAAAAATAGTTTTTCCAAATAATAAGGAAAACCACTGGAAACTAAAACACTAAAAAACCCATGAATTTCAATACCATTCATTTATTAATTCAGTGCGGGGAACACATTTTCTATATTACATTGATCCCGGGTTAAAATACAACCATGAATTGTTGCTTGCATGGTTGAAAACCACTACGAAATCATCCAGAGGGTAATGGTATGCGTGTATGGGTTGATATTTTGTTTCTCCCTTCCTATGTGCTTACCCAACCTGGAAATATTTTTCTATAGTCCACCTTCTACGATTTCCTTACTTTGTGGTTCACCAACCCCTTCAAAATCATGCTCCATTTCGTTTTTAAAACTCCTCCTCGACTCTAAAACGATTTTCCTTCCCTCCAAGAATGAGTTGTTACCCAAACCGTCTCTCTGTCTTCCAAAGCTCCTCAACTTCCTTTCAGCCTCGGGTCATGCTTTGTCCTTTAGCCACAAGTTCTTTTACCTAACAGTAGCTGCGACTCATCATGAATTCATACCAGCGTGGAAAAATCAAATGCGTTCGGCCATAGTGTTGCAGATGAAGAAATATCGTGACACTTGTAAAATTTCACTATATGCGGGAGTTTGAACATGAGTTTGAGCACAAGTTTCGACAATAGTTTCAACATGAAACTTGTAAAATTTCTCTACACACAACAGTTTCAGCACAAGTTTCAACATGATATTTGTAAAATTTCACTATGCGTGGTAGTTTCAACATGAGTTTCAGCACGAGTTTCAATGCCTGTTTCAACACGAGTTTTAGCACGAGTTTCAGCATAGAAAGAGTAGATGCATGAGTAATCAATAGTTCGAATTTAAAACAAACAAACTAAATAAAATGGGCCACTAACATAGTCCTTATTCGACTTATTTCCTATTTGCAGAATGAAAATAATTTTTGATGATGCGGATTTCCTGAGCCCAAGAATGCTCCTATATCAAACACCCCTAGTGAGAAAAACATGAGCTCCCGATCTTTTGCAGATCACTGCTGATGTGAAGATTTCTACACACGTGCTAAACAATATTCATTCACCCACGATGCATCCTTTGCCCCTCGATTCTTCCACTTGATCAAATATTCCATGTACTCCTTCCGATAAGTCTTCTTACCAACTTTTATAGCAATAATTTCTTCAATATATACCTCTAGCTTAATTGGTAGGTGTTGGTCCCATTCCTTGAGGGTACCTTCATCTTCTCTTCTATTCCCTTCATGAAATTGTAGAGGTCAACAACATTGAATGTAGGACATATGTCAAATTTCTCTGGAATTTCCAGCTGATAAGCATTATCAGATATCTTTTTCAGAATTCGACATGGACCTATCTTCTTGCACTTAAGTTTGTTGTATGTACCTCGAGGAAATCACTCCTTCCTCAAGTGAGCCATGACCATATCACCCTCTTGGAATACCTTATGTCTCCTATTCTGATATGCTCTTTGTTTATAACTGCCATTGTTGGTCTACAATTTCTTCTTTACTCGTTCTTGTAATTCATGCATATTGTTCGCAAAATCATTCACACCAACACTCTTCTTTCCTTCCAAATCTGACAATGCAATCAAATATACCAAACCTTTTGGTGACCATCCATAAACAATTTGAAATGGACTCTTTCCTGTAGACCTGTTCACCAAATCATTATATGCAAATTCATCTTGGGATAATTCCAAATCCCATTTATTAGGATTCTCTCCACTTAAACTTCTCAAAAAATTTCCTAGACTCATGTTCACGAATTTTGTCTGACTGTCAGTTTGAGGATGATATGCTGAAATGTATAAAAAAAATGAGCCTAACGTTTTTTAGAGTTTCCTAAAAAAATATTCAAGGAATCTGCTATCACGATCTGAAGTAATACTCCGTGGAATTCCATGCAATCTAACCACCTCTTGGAAAAACAATGAAGCTACCTCACTAGCATCAATAGTCTTTTTACATGCTATGAAGTGTGCCATTTTTGAAAACCTATCAAAAACTACCAATGTTGAATAATGATTTCTTCGAGTCATAAAAAATCCTAAGACAAAATCCATACTGATATCCTCCCAAGGTCCTTTGGGTACTGGAAATGTAGTATAGAGTCATGTGTTCTGAATTTTTCCTTTGTCTAGTTGAAAGATCCTGCAACCTTGCACCAAATTTCGAACATCCTTGTTAAATTTGGGCCAAAAGTACCTCTCCTTCCCCAAGGATGCAGTTTTATCAACGCCAAAATTTCCTCTTAAATCACCACTATGCAATTCTTTAATGAGATTCAGTTGTATGGAACTTCTAGGAATACACAACTGCTAATTTTTAAACAAAAACCCCTCTTGGATATGGTAGTCCAGATATGGTGTTCTTTCTAAACTCCAAGGCTCCTTACATGCCTTCCAAGGTTCAAATAAATCTGCATCTTGTTCATACAATGTCTTTAGACAGTTCAGGCTTACCACTTCTACCAACATGGTATTAAGTAATGTTGTCCTTCGACTTAATGCATCAACCACCTTATTCGACTTCCTGGACCTGTGTTTCAACACAAAATAATAACTTTGCAATAATTCTACCCATTTAGTATGATTTTGATTTAACTTACCTTGGTTGTTAATGTACTACAGAGTTTTGTGATCTGTGAACAAGAAAAACTCCTTCAACAGTAGATAATGTTGCCATTTCCTCAAATCTTACACAACAACATAAAATTTCTGATCATAAACAAAGTACTTCTTTCTGGACTCGTTCAACTTCTCACTGAAAAATGCAATGGGTCTGCCTTCTTGACTTAGAACTTCTCCAATTGTTGTTCCTCTAGCGTCACAATCAACTTGAAACACTTTATTAAAATATGGTAATGCTAATACTGGTTGTGATGTTACTCTCTTATTAAATTCTTCCAATGATTTCTCTATTGTTGTAGTCCACTGAAACACTCCCTTCTTCATACATTCTATAAAAGGAACACATATTTGGATAAAGTTCCTAATGAATTTTTGGTAAATTCCCGCCAATACATGGAAACTCCTCACATCGAATGCAAATCTTGGTGTTGACCATTCAAGGATAGCCTTCGCTTTCTCAAGATCCATTTTAAATCCTTCCTTTGAAACCAAAAGCCCCGTACACTAACTCTCGTTGCATGAATGTACACTTCTTCAGGTTTATCAATAGTTTATCTTCCTTCAAGCACTATAACATTGCTCTCACATGATCAACATGCTTTGTTCTATTCCTCCTAAAAATAAGTACATCATCCAAATATACAACCACGAACTTACCCAAAAATGGCTTCAAGACTTCGTTCATCAATCTCATGAACGTGTTGGGTGCATTAGTTAACCCGAATGGAATTACCAACCATTCAAACAGTCCATCTTTCATCTTGAATGCAGTCTTCCATTCATCACCTTCTCTGATTCGAATTTGGTGATAACTACTCTTCAAATCATTTTTTGAAAAATATTCTAAACCACTCAAATAGTCCATTAGATCATCCATTCTCGGCAGTAGAAATATATAATTGATAGTGATCTTTTCTATAGAA
Organism: Picea engelmannii; assembly: GCA_009831015.1. NCBI lineage: Eukaryota > Viridiplantae > Streptophyta > Pinopsida > Pinales > Pinaceae > Picea > Picea engelmannii. The sequence continues at coordinate 28,772 of ML790645.1, read as the reverse complement.
CGCGAGTCAGTACACATTCTCCACTCCCTTATCTTCTTGGTTGTTAATATTGTTGGTACTACTCAAGGACTCAAACTCTCATGAATCAATCCTCGGTCAAGAAATTATTTCACTTGTCGATTTATTTTTCACTCTCTACGGAAGTCATCCTGTAAGGTGATTTATTAGGTAAACTCGATCCGGGAATTAAATCATTTTGATGAGAAATACTTCTCACTGGAAGTAATCCCTTTGGTAGATCATTAGCAATAATCTCCTTAAATTCATCCAACAAAAACTTTATTTCTATAGGTAGAAAATTTGCCTTCTCTACACTTTTCACTTCTTTCAGAATCACTATAAACATAATGTTGATTTTCTTTCTTCCTGTAAAATTCTTTAGGATAACATAGCATGATTTTGTTGCTACTCATTTTTATATCAACACACTTTCTTGTTGTTTCTACTATATCCTCCATCATTGGTGTTAATTTATATCATTGTCCATCTTTATTGAACTCATATGTGTTTTCCTTACCATCACGGTGAAATTGTCGATAAAATAACCACGGTCTTCTAAACAGTATGTGAAATGCATCCATCTCAATCACGTCACGTAACACCTTCTCTTTAAAACTTCCTATTTGAAAACTCAATAAACATTGTTTAGTCATAGTCACATGTTGTCCCTTATTCAACCAAGAAACATGATAAGGGTTCGGATGGTTCAACCTCATCAGGTTCAGTTTGTTCATGACTTAAGTGAATACCAAATTCTCTGTACTTCCTCCATATATAATTAGGTTACAACATTTTCCTTGAACCTTACATTTTGTTTTAAAAACTTTCTTTCATTGTTATGGTTCCTTTGCCTCTTTTTGTTCAGATTTAAGCAACACTCTCCTGAACAACAAATTATCACCTTGTTCTTGCTGAAGAAAAGTCACATTATCCCTTTTTATATGATAATGGGTCTCTGATTCATATATAATAAAGTGGTTTTTTTATTTTGTTGCATTGTCGATTGTTGTAAAATGTTGCATTGTTGAATAATTAATATGTGGATGATTTACATTTTTTCAAATAATAGAGGTGTAATTCATTGGATAACACATAAATGTAATCATTATATCAAAATGAAATAACAAAATACAAAACAATATTATTATACAAAAATATTTGATATTGAAATGATTAATTAAAAAATTGTAAAAAAAAAATTAATTAGAATATATACATATCATTGCACTATATTCTTATGAACTCAATAGATAGTGTCTTCCATGATATAGAAAGTTGTGTGTTTTGAGGATTCATATGCACGATTCCACATTAATTATAATAACACACCGATACATACTATTGATAAAAAACATCCTTTTGTAAATGACATAACGTACAATAATATTTATCATTTCAAAATTGTATGGTGCTCATGTTTAAATTATACACTAGGGAAATAAATATAATGTACGTACCACTGTGTTACTTTTATTAAATGCACTAGGGATCTAAATCTAATGTATGCACTAGTGTGTTACTTTTATTATACAGAGAAGGGATATAAATATAATGTAGGCATAGGTGCTTTTAGTATAATATACACATTGGTTCTTAGTAAAAATAATGGCCTCAACATCTCACCTCGAATATTCAAAATTTCACTACCCTTCAGTGCACATGGTAAAACCTACACCAGTACATAATACTTATACAAGCATCGAGGCACACACTATATTAAACACATTGGGTATTAGGATAACTTAATCCCATTGGTGCACAGTATAATGTAAACACACTTGAGCGTACAAAAACTAAGAAGAACCAATGCTTTATACACAAACAAGGAAGAACCAATGCATAGAAATTATAAGAGCATCAATGCTCTACATACAACAAGAAAAACAAAACCAGTGTGCAATAATTATAAATGTACCAGGGAATTTGTATTATATTAGTGCACCATGGTGGGTTTGTGAATACCACATTGGTGCATTTTGACAATAACAACATCGAGAAAAAAACCTCCACTACAACCTTCTCCCACCCAAATGATTTTAGTTATATGGAACATCCATTAAAACCTCCGCTGAAACCTCCATAGTCAATAGAGGAAGTTGTAGCAGAGGTTGTTTTGAAAATTCTACCAAATTTTGTAACACTAAGAACCTCCACAAAAACCTTCATTAGAATGTATTATCTTTGTATTGTTTTAACTTTATTTTCGACCAATCGAAACTTCAACTATGCCCACCTGATCGTCACAACACCAATAGGATTTGCTTGGCATAACATCCCAACTCCGATGGACTTTTTGTGCCATATTGTCACAATGTGGATGCACTATGCCCATCATATCATCTCACCTCCAATAGACTTTTCCTGCCATAATGTAGTAACTCTGACGACAAGCGCGTCGATGCTCTGACAGTGTCCGATGGAATTTCCATGCCATATCATTGCCACACCAATAGACAATGTTGTTATTGCAATAACCTCATGGAAGATCAAACCTATCCACAATATTCCATGTGACATCCTTTTTCGTTGAATGCATGAAAACAAGATATTGGTATCATAGTTGTGATGATGAGTTTTGAAGAAATTTTAGCGGATTAAATCTCTGCACAAATGGCATGTAGTAGGTTTGTATGTCAAAAGTACGATAGCTGTATGCACATTTATTAAGGTTGTGATGTAATGAATTCGACAAACATTCGGAATCATGAGCATCAAAATTCCATCATTTAGTCAACAAAACATTGTCGGATGAACGTCTGAAATGATGCCAAATTTACTAGTTAGTGCCCTAGTCCGTAAAAATGTGTTTCATTGTAATTGGAGGATGTGTTATAGTTCTTGGTTCAATGAACAATGTTACCAAGTCTTTTTTTGAAATGTTAAAGTATCTGACCTAATGTTTATCTAGGCCAATCCTATAGTAGTCAAACATTTTGACCCTAAAATTGGAAATGTGTGTTAATTGGCCTTGGCAATTTGCAATAGAAGTAATAATGTTATGTATGAATGTGGCTAGTGAAATCCATGAGGGTTGTATAGTATTTCTGAAGTCTTGTATAAGGGTTCTTAGTGACCTCAATCCTACATCAATTTCAATGTTTATGTTTTTGGATTCTCGGTTGGGATTCATGCTATATCCATGTAATGATATTGAGTTTGAGTTTTCTCTAGGTGTAGGATCCATGTTAAATAAGTACGTTGCATTTTAATAAGGGAAAAATGATTTTTTATTTCTTTTATAATTTAAAAAGTTATGAAATACATAAAAAAATCAAATTGAATGAAATAATTACCTAGAACAAGTCAATGACAATGTCAGCAAAGTCCTACAATTCTTTGTCAATATCTCCTCAAATCTAGCTCCTCAATTTGTTCAATAACTTCTAAATTACACAACACCGAATGTTGATAACAATGGACTGAACACAACCCTTTCCTAAATTAAAAGAGTAGGAACATGTGCACATTCCTAGAGAGCTAATGAATTCCTAGGAATGTGCACTCATTCTTAAGAATGTGCATGAACTTTTAAGAATACACACACATTCTTAAGAATCCGTAGTTGGTGTTGACTTGGTAGCCTTTATGGTGGTTCTAGGAATGTCGAGGATGCAATAAAGTGAACATGTGTGTGTTTCTGTGAATGCAAGAATTTTCATGTGTGATTGTGTACTTAGGAACCCCATTATCTCTTTTTCAACCATCATGTTTATGTGACCACCCTTAAACATGGAGATTTTTTCATTGCAACATACTTGTTGGATGAAGTCTAATGTGTTTGTGCACTTGTAAATGGTAACCAAGAGTTTTGTTAGAAATGTTTTATGTGGGTATTGTAGATATATATACTGACAAGGCACTTGTAACACCCCAATTTTGATCCCCTATGGAGCATTGTATATTTGTATGTATTATGAATGGCTATAGGCCAAGCGATGTGTGATGTAAACATCATACATTGAAAATAATAAAATGAAATATTGCACTGACTGTAGACAAGTGAGAGCAAGATTAATGGGGGTCTATGATTCCAAAAGAGAGGGGTCTTAATGGGGGTTTTAAGGGGTTTCCATATGCCTTGAGTCTTAAGCCATATTTATCAATCATATTTTCATTTAGATATTTGTCCCTTTGAATTATCAAGCACTCAATCATTGAATTCATGTAAAAGGTTGGGTGAGGAAGTCAACCCACTCAGTTGTGACGTCATGGTTTGAGTGTAATCATCCTTGGGGGTCGAGAAGAGTAATAGTCAAACAAGTATGTGAGAAGAGGAACTTTGAGTAGGGAGAAGAACATTTTTTATAGTTAGCAAGAAGTGAGGAAAATGAGAGATGAGTGCTTTAAAAGAGTGGCCAACTATAGTGGTTATTGAGGAGAGTTTGCAGAAGCTAGTAGTTATGCCAATAATGAGGTTGTTATGCCTACGAGTGATTTGTGGTGATAAATTACATGAATATCATTCATAAATATTGTGTAAGAACTTCTATTGTAGTTGTATTTCCTAGAGCACTCAATAGGGAGATTCCTGGTTGATCTATGATGGAGCCCTGAAGGGGATGGAGATTGTTTGAGGGACTACATTGTAGAGAAGGAAATCTCATTCCTTGGGTTGTGAAGACTAATGGGGAAGAGAATTGGGTAGTTGAAATTGTTGCAGGAGTCATCTCACTATCTTTTTAGTGAGTTTTGAGCTATTACAATGGACCATAGAGACCTGTGGGAGCTCGTTTGTCCGTGTGGACTCATAACCCCAACTAAGGGTGGCCTTTTGTAGAGAGAATTTTTGCAACAGAGACTACAGTTGGGTGGAACATCTGACGTCTATAGATCCTTGTGTAAAATGTTTTAAAAGATAAACATTTTGATCATTGTGTTATTTGCAATTTGAATGCTTTTATGATTTAATAATAACACCATGCCTGTATGTCATGTTGTACGTATTCTATGCATTTCAATTGATATGTTTAATGAATTTATGAATAATAACAAAACATAGCTAGAGAGTTGGGTAGGTTGCAACACTTTTCTAATATAATCAATATATCATTCATTGTAGTTGATGGAATCCATTTTGACCCTAAAAAAGAATAACAACAACCTCTCGATGAAAACGGGTGAAATTGATGGGTGGGAAGGACTAAGAGTTATTTTTGTTGGGAACTTATTTCATTGTGCACTTGTAGTTTGGCTTAATATGATCTTTCTTTTTTATGTGAATCCTTGAACTATGTTGGACAAGGTGTTTTGATAGCTTTTCCATAAAGTTTAAATTAAGGATTATTCATAAGATTACTTTAGGTGGTTGTATTTTACTTTCTATATGCTACAAAATTTTTGGGATATGGTACTCGTCGTGTTCATGGATGAATGAATCCTTTGCTTTCTATTGGTTATAAAAACCCTTTGCAAGTTGATGCTCTCTCTAAGAGGGCCCTTAACGAGGAGGTAGGGAGACTCTCGGTCTACCATTGTGATAATGGGATAGAGACCTCCATCTCCTCCTTTAATATTTTTGAATGATGAAAGGCGACCTCATAGCTTTGGCTTATTGACAGGATTGTATAGATTGTCCTATTGATGTCTCTCCTTTCTTTTTTCTCAGCTAGTCTGGTTTACATCGACCGACTGCGGTTGACTGTTATCTGTTCACACATCTAGTGTGTTGTTTCTTCTGGCTATGCGCTCATGGCAACTTGCATTGTAAATGGATTTATAATATTTATAAACTCGAGCAATTTTTTCTTGGAAAAAAAGTTGTTTCTCTACCCAAATTTGTAGACGCGGACATGGTTGGTCAAGCATACCATAAATGTAGATATCAACTCAAGGCTAAAGGTGATACCAGGTGAGTAGAAAAATCCTTATTTGTATTTTTTTTAAGGAAGTAATTTTGACAGTAGCAGCATTGAATATTGTTCATCATATGTAGGTCCATAGTTTATTTGTCCCTTTGTTCATTATTTGGATGGATACAAACAATTTGAAAGGAAAATGAATATGATGGATATGGTAGTAAAATGTAGGAATTGAGAATATAAGACCCGAGAATTACTTACCTAACAGCCTGGCATTGATAAATAGTGTGGCAATCTGATTTTTCTGGCAGTGTAAATCTTGTGCTTGCCTTGCATGTCAATCCTCTTAGAAAAATAGAACTAATTGTCTAGGATTGTGAGCTCCTTGTTTACTTAGGAAAATGAAGAATTACATTGTGCACTGAAACATTTCCCACACAAAACCTGAAAAAATTCAAAGTGAAATCAAAAATTGAAGATCCTTTAACCATAGGTTTCGGGACACATTCAATCAATTTCTTTTGAATAGAGGGGGAAGCTAGAGACATTTTTTTTTTTTAGTATCGTTGAATGGCCCACTGTCCCACTTCGTGTTGGCCACTTCATGCATATTTTAGATATTTTGTAGCGGATTAGCATGGAAATCAACGTTTCTCTTTATTTCCTCTCAAAAAATTCCACACAGTAGAATCACAAACTCAAGCTCAAAGACATACAAACTAGTAATTTTCCTTTACATCAAAGTTGATAAATAAATTTTGTTTGGCACCTCTACTAAAAAAGAAATAAAATATTACATTGAGTATTTAAAATAAATAATAGATATTTAGTAAAAATAAGGTTTTTTAATTTATTGGTAAGATGTATTAGGATAAAGGTTTAACAAAAGAATTTTAATAGATATTTATAAATATAAAGAAATTAAAAATAAAAACACTTTTTTCCATATGCAAAGTTCATTAATAAAAACCCATATCTTAAAATAACAATATTGATAAGAAATAACATTAATATTTCTTAGAATTTATCAATATAAAGAGAAACCTTCAACACATGAAATAAGACACAAATTTCGTGTGCATTACTCAATTATTGTATCTCACCTACTCATACACAAACCTTTCGCACATTAAAATATTAAGTAAAAAACTATGTACATGACATGAGTGTTTATCTTCACAACTAATGTATGTCAAAGTGGCTAGGTATGTGGCTATTGTTAGAAATGGTTACAATGAATTCTTCCATGAATAGGATTTCAGATCCTATAATTTAGGGTTGGTTGTAACCAATACGATCAAGTTAGAATATGGATGAGATTACATTTAATAATCAGTTTTTTTGTGTAATGTATATAATTTTATGTAAGTTCGTAGAGGCAGACATGAGGAGAGTGAGATGAGTGAAAACCTGTTGTAATCTCCTTGATCTGAATAATAAGACAAACGATACCTATGTTTGGTGGACGTAGCCCAACGTTTGGGTGAACCACGTAAATTGCTGTGTTTCTTGTCTACATTTTATTGATTATCTTATGTGATATTTGTGTTTCCGCATTTGCTAATTTCAACAAGTGATATCGGAACTGGTTGGAAGAAAAGATGTCGAGAGCGCCAAAATTTGAAAAAGAAACAACAGTAGCTTGAGGTGCATCTATTCCCAAATTTCCATAGGTCTCTCCTCTTGAAGGTCGCGACGACCTTGATGCATTGGGAGGTGGGACAGTTTTTCAAAATTTATGTGGCATATTTGCGTCAGGAGGTGCGACGACTCCACGGGTGATTTTCGAGATCTCCACAGTCAGGAGGTGCGACGGCTCCACGGGTGATTTTCGAGATCTCCACAGTCCAACCATACGGGAGGTGCGACGGCCCTTTGAAGTACATAGGCCACTCACAACGAGAGGCGCGGGGATACACGACTTCCTAAAACTCCAAGGATAAAGAAAAAATTCGCATGGTGAAAGAAATCAATATTTTTTTTTCCGGTAAAAGTATGGAAGTTTATGCAAGTTTGAATTTTAAAAGTTCAAGGACTTTGTCGTGAGGTGAATGTTTAAAACATTAAAAAAGGGTGGAGGAATAAGGTAATACGGTGGGGTTAATTTTATATATATATATATATTAAAAGGTGAATTTTTAAATTTCTTTTTAATAAAAGGTGGGGTTAAAAAGGTTTTTAATTAAATATTTTATAAAACCTTGGTAAGATTAAACCATTATTCCTCTACATATTTTTGCTTTTTGAAAGGACCTTGGTTATTACAAGCAGTGGTGTTTTTTAGGGAATGTTTTCTCTAATGGAAAAGACGCGGAGTGCTAAGTTCGAAATTGAGAAATTTAATGGCAAGAACAATTTCGAGATCTCGAAGGTTAAGATGCACGATCTGCTCGTGCAACAAGGCGTGGTGAAGGCGCTTTTGGGAAAAACAAAACAACCCGCATCCATAACAGACGAAGACTAGGATGAGATGGATGCGAGAGCACTGAGTGACATATGCGTGTGTTTGGCCGATGATGTTCTATTCAACATTGTTACAGAGAAGACAACAACCGGTTTGTGGTCAAAGATGGAAATCATGTACATGATGAAATCCTTGACGAACATGATTTTCCTCAAAAGAAAATTGTACAGTTTGTGCATGAAGGAAGGTACAAAGATAGTTGATCATTTAAATACCTTTAATACTGTCTTAGTTCAGTTGACTAGCATGGGACTGAAATTCGAATATGAAGATAAGGAGATTACATTATTATGTTCTGTTTCCACGTCATGGCATCATTTTGTTACCTCTATTAGTTTGAGTTCAACATAAATTATTGAGTTTGATGACATTGTTGGAGCTTTACTGTCTGAGGAAACAAGGAATAAATCCAATCTAGAAACCTCTACATCTGAGGGGATGGTGATCAGAGGAAAACCTAAAGAAAGAGGACACGGTCAGAGGGGTTTATCTCGGTCAAATTTGAAGGGCAGAAAGAGCAATCTTAAGTGTTGGTTTTGTGGCAAATTTAGACACCTAAAGAAGGACTGTTGGAAGCGACAACAAACCTCCAAAGAAGACCCTCCAAAAGAGATGAAGGAAGCAAATGCAACTGAAACAGGTTCAACAACAGTTTCAGGTATGATTGATGAAGTTTAATCAATTACTATTGGTTCACATTATGATCAACAATGGTTATTAGATTCTGGTGCTTAAAACCACATGTTTCTTCATAGACATGCGTTTATTACTTATCAGTCTATAGATGATGGAACTGTTTACATGAGAAATGATATCTCGTGTAAAGTTGTGGGAATTGGTAGCATTCGAATTAAGATGTTTGATGGAACTGTTAAAATACTAACTAATGTGAGACATGTGCCTGAGCTTAGGAAGAACCTAATCTCTTTGGGAGTCTTATACACAGGAGGTTACAAGAGTATTGTTCAAGGTGAAGTTATGAAGGTCTGCAAAGGAATCCTATTAGTTATGAAAGCAAAGAAAGTTGGTAACATGTTTCTGTTAGAAGGGAGGACTGAATCAGATCATACGACAGCGGTATATGAGAACAACAATGATTCTGTTCAACTGTGGCATCAATGGTTGGGTCATATGAGCGAATAAGGATTAAAGGTATTAATTGATCGTGAGTTACTTCCTAGTCTAAATTCTTTAAAGTTATATTTCTGCAAGCACTGTATTTATGGAAAAGATAATAGGCAAAAATTTAAAATCGGAAGACATACCAGTAAGGGAATTCTGGACTATATCCATTCTAATGTTTGGGGACCATCCCCTAATATTTCATATGGAGGATCATCATACATTGTAAATTTTATAGATGATTTCTCTAGGAAGGTTTGGGTCTATATGTTGAAGAGTAAAGTTGATGTATTTACAATTTTTGAGCAATTTAGAGCTTTAGTGGAAAAGAGCATTGGTAGGTCCATTAAATGTTTAAGAACTAATAATGGTGGTGAATTTACGTCAATGGATTTTGAGAATTATTGCAAGGAATTTGGGATCGATAGGCATAAAAGCACTGCCTATAATCCTCAGCAAAACGAAGTTGTTGAACGCATGAATAAGACTCTTCTAGAGAGAGCAAGGAGTATGCTGAGTAACGACAAATTGTAGCAGGAACTATGGGCATAAGCTGTATCTACAGCTTGTTATCTGGTGAATCGATCACCATCAACAGCAATAGAATGCAAAATTCCTAAAGAGGTATGGACATGTCACCTTTCTAATTATTCTAATTTTAAAGTTTTTGGTTGTGATGCCTATGCTCTAATTCCAAAACATCAACGCTCTAAATTAGATCCAAAATAAAAAAGGTTTATCTTTGTTGGATATGGTGATGGTATTAAGGGGTACATGTTGTGGGATCCTACTTCCCACAAGATCATCATTAACAGAGATGTAATATTTGATGAATAATCTCTCATCAAATCAAATGTAGATGTTCAAATGAAACAGGAAGAAGCATCAAAGTATCAACAAATTCATTTTGAAACCAATGAAGGTGAACACGAAAAAGTTTTAGAAGATGTTCATGAAGAGTCTCTTGCAGCAGAGGAAGACATGGTTGATGATGACAGTCAACAAATTGTGGATGAGACACAAACTTCCCTAAGGAGGTCTACACGGGTCAGAAATGCTCCAAGAATGTATGATGATTTAGTTTCATCAGTTGCTTTAAGTACTAATGATGATGAACCTTCATGCTATTAGGACACTATGAAGGGTTATAACAATGATAAATGGAAAGAAGCATTGAAGGACGAAATGAAGGCATTAGAGAGGAACGCCACATCGGACTTGGTAGAACATCCAAAAGACAAAAAAACTGTAGGTTGCAAGTGAGTCTACAAGATGAAGAAGGGTGTTGATGATAATGTGGAATGGTACAAGGAAAGGCTGGTTGCGAAAGGATATTCTCAGAAAGAAGGTATTGACTTTCATGAGATTTTTTCACCAGTAGTAAAGACTATTTCAATTCGAATTGTGTTAGCATTAGTTGCATTGCTTGATTTGGAGTTGGAATAACTAGATGTTAAGACTTCTTTCTTACAGGGATATCTGGATGAGCAAATTTACATGGAACAACTTGAAGGGTTCGTTCAGAACCACAACAAGAAATTTGTTTGCAAGCTTAAGAAATCATTGTATGGTCTAATGTAGTCGCCCAGACAATGGTACAAGAAATTTGACTCTTTCATGGTGAGCCAGAATTATACAAGGAGTGAGTATGATCATTGTGTCTACTTTAAGAAATTGAATAATGGAATATTCATTGTCTTAGTATTGTATGTTGATGATATGTTTTTAGAAAGCAAAAGCATAACTGATATCAACAGGTTAAAGGTTGAGATGGATAGGACGTCCGATATGAAAGATCTAGGAGGAACAAGGTAGATTTTGGGCATGGAGATATTCAAAGACAGGAGGAATGGTAAGCTTTGGTTGTCACAACAGAAGTATGTTGAGAAAATACTTTTGAGGTTTGGTATGAACGATGTGAAACTAGTTTCAGTTCCTTTAGCCTCCCATTTTAAGCTTTCTTCAAGTTTATGTCCTAGTACAAAAGAAGAAAATGAATATATATCTCGAATACCATATGCTAATGCAATAGGAAGTCTAATGTATGCGATGGTTAGTACAAGGTCAGACATTTCACATGCAGTTGGGGTTGGCAGCAGGTATATGGAAAATCCAGGTAAAGAGCACTGGGCATCAGTGAAATGGGTTCTTTGATATCTAAGGGGCACAAATGATTACTCTATCACCTATAACAGTGGTTGTGAATTAGTATGTGGATATGTTGATTCTGATTTTGCAGGTGATTTGGACAAGAGAAGGTCGACTTCAGGGTATGCCTTTACTCTTGCAGGTGGAGCTATCAGTTGGATGTCAAAGCTACAGAACATTGTTTCTTTATCCACTACAGAAGCAAAATACATAGCTGCTTCACATGCTTGCAAAGAGGCAGTTTGGTTGAAAGGTGTGTTAGGTGAGTTTAGAAGGATGCAAGACAAAGTAAAGATACTTTGTGATAGTCAAAGTGTTATTCACTTGGCTAAGAATCCAGCCTACCACAATAAAACAAAACATATACCTATCAAGTACCATTTTGTAAGACAGGTCATCGATGAACGTGAAGTCTCTCTTGAGAAAGTACATACAAAGGAGAACTATGCAGACATGTTCACAAAACCAATATTGTTAGAGAAGCTACGACGGTGTTTGGCTTCTCTTGGCTTGCAACAAAGGGGATGAACAAAGAAAGAGCAAGGTATCAACGGTGAAGGTGGAGATTGTTGGAAACAGTGACAACGAATTCTTCCATGAATACGATTTCAAATCCTATAATCCAGCATTGGTTGTAACCAATACGACCAAGTTAGAATATGGATGAGATTACATTTAATAATCAGTTTTCTTGTGTAATGTATATAATTTTATGTAAGCCCGTAGAGGCAGACATGAGGAGAGTGAGATGAGTGAAAACCTAATCTCATTGATCTGAATAATAAGACAACTGATACCTATACTTGATGGACGTAGCCCAACGTTTGGATAAACCACATAAATTGTTGTGTTTCTCTTATATGATATTTGTGTTTCCGCATCATGCTTTAGGGATTTTAATTACATCATGGTCATGGCTATGAGTATGCAAGTTTTAATGGACTTTACATTTGGTATTATATTTCTTACCTTTATTTTTTACAAGTTTTATTTATGACATGATAATAATAGATAGTAATATGTATGTATTATTATAAAGATAGATAGTAATATGTATGTATGTATTATAAAAAAATTGCAATTTTATATTTTTTAGTTGAATTTAATTTTGTAACATAAATAAGAGATTATTTGTCAAATCTATCTTTTTTTATCAATACAAAAATATAAATATTTCTTTACAAATTATTTAAAAAAAAATTAAATTAATATATTTTATAAAATATTATAAAAAATTTACAAATCAATTTTTTATGTTTTTAATAATAGGTGAAATGTCCACTTGAAGTTTTTTCACAAGATTTTAAGATTTACAAATTATTTAAAAAAAAATTAAATTAATATATTTTATAAAATATTATAAAAAATTTACAAATCAATTTTTTTTTTTATGGTTTTAATAATAGGTGAAATGTCCACTTGAAGTTTTTTCAAATCCTTCACAAGATTTTAAGATTTTGATCCAAAGGTTTTCCAACACAATTTTTTAATCTAAAATCGATTTTCATTAATTTGTGATCGATCCCAATATATCTGGAAGCAGGTATAAGAATATGATAGGATCCAAAATCCGAAAATTTTAGTAACATAGATTTTAAATGTCATTATGCATTGTAGATATTAATGGGTTTTAACTGTCATTTTGTGCTGCGGATATTAATGGACTTGCTTTTTGAATCCTATCATATTATTGTACCTGCCTCCGGATACATTGTGATCGATCACAGTCAATGAAGATCAGATCGACTTTAGATAAAAAAGAATTGGTTTGTAAAGTTTTTTTATAATATTTTATATGATATATTAAACTGTTTTTTAATCAAACTGGGTAAATGTGGAATTCCAATGCAGATTCTACATCAAACTGGGTAACTGTGGAATTCCAAATCGGATTCCAATTGAAAAATCATAAAATATAAACATTAGGATACGGAATCGGGTGCTTTGATGCCTTGACCGGAGGGTGGGGACTTGTTCTAGAGTACTTGATGGGTTATCTTGTGCCGGCCTTTACGTCTTCCATTTTTGTACTCTATATTAGCCGTTGTTTCAGTAGTCTGTCATTATAAAAGGCATGGGGTTTGAAGTAGGAGTAGGTTAATTGGGTAGCAATCTTTTTTAAATGTTTTTTTACAGGTTTTTTTTAGTGGTGTGGTTTTAAATTTTTAGTTAATTTAGAATTTTGATCAGAAAAATTTGGGTTAGTTTAAAAGGAGACAAAACAATTAAATAAGATTCTGAAATACAATATAATCTAAACTTTAATTTTTAATTGTACTAAACTCAAACTACCTCTGAAAAAAATCTAGACAGATTCATGTCCATATATATATATATTTTTGACTAAAAAACAGGTCTGTTTGCTGCCAAATTAACCTACTCCTTTGAGGTGATTCGTCCCCAGTGACGACTCCCCACACTCACGACGAGTTTAACATTTCATAAAAACGCACGGATACATTGCATGCAATGACGGAGAAAGGTTCCTGTACAGCAAAGAAAATAGCATGAAACATTGATGACACTATTTATTCGTACACAGGGCATAGCAGCTTTGCCAATGGAAATTTCCTGCTATTGGAGCGGGCATCTGTGATACAGAATTCCACGCCTACTTGGAAGGGTTAGGGTTAGGGTTAGCGAACCAAGATGAGTAGGCCCGATATTTTCGCAATAATAAAAATGGATTGAAAAGCAGTCTCGCTTGCGTGGTAAAACACCATTGGTGGACGTTACAGAGGGGGCCCTGCTCTTTGGAAGTCCTGTAACATGAAATAAAAGGTGGCCTTACCACGAGAAACAGCTGGTTCTTTTCACAAAAACGTTAAGGTCGCACACTTTAGTCTTTGACAGCCCGATCAAAATCAAAATACGAATCAGATCAAATCAAATCTACTACAGCGTGAGATAAAGTAAACGTGTCCCTCGCTGGCATCGGATTCTTAAAGTGGAGCTAAACTTTCGTCATCATTTATACTTTTCTTTCTCTGGTTATCTGCATTGAAGTGAGGCGTTCTTTTGAGATGGCCATCAAGGGTTTTTCGCCAGTAAATATTACAGTGGCCGCTGTACTATTCTTGTTGGTTTGCCTACACCTAGCGGCGGCGGATGCAAAGGTGAAATTAGGGAAGGAGAAGATAAGTCACTTGCATTTCTATTTCCACGATTTAGTGGACGGGAAAAATGTGACGGCCGTGAAGGTCGCCTCGGCTCCCACCACGGACTCTTACTTTACACAGTTCGGTTTGGTGAGAGTTATGGACGACTGGCTGACGGAAGGGCCGGAGGCGACCTCCAAAATGGTGGGCAGAGCGCAGGGTATATACGTTTCGTCCTGCCAACAGACAGTCCAGCTGCTCATGGCATCAACGTTTGTTTTCCAGAGTGGAAAGTACAATGGCAGCACCCTCGCCATGGTGGGAAAGAATGCGGTTTTTGATGAAGTGAGAGAAATGCCGATCGTGGGAGGCAGCGGGTTGTTTCGATTGGCTCGAGGCTACGCTCTCGCGCACACTCATTCCTTCGATCTAAAGAGCGGCAACGCAGTCGTGGAATACAACATAACCGTCCTCCATTACTAGCCCTTCCAAGTTCCGTCCATCTGTTTGTGTGGCTGTGTAGGGTATATTTCTTTATGTTCCGTCCATCTGTCGTTGTCGTCGTGGCTGTGTAGGGTATAATTTCTTGACGCTTCTAATTCCGCTGCACATACACGCGTTGCTATATGTAGTGATGAAATATTTAACATTTTGTTAACAATCTTATCTATATATTTTGTTAAATTTCTTCGGCAATTTACAGTCGATATTCTGGTCTGGTTTCTCTATATCGAAATTTCACAATTATCTCGAGTTTGATTGGTACATTTTTTGGTTTATTTAGTGAATTGGGAATTGATTGACAGCGTAGCGTTGGTGATGGGTAATGATGTTGTCGATTCAAGTAAACTAGTACAGCCGTTAACTCGCATTTGATAAGGTTGAAAGGTCGGCTGAGAACGCGTGCCATAAAACGTTTGGTAATTTGTAATTCGTCTGTGGTAATATGAAACGTTTGGTTGTACGGTTTAATCTTATTTAATCATTTAAACGTGGCAATTACATATCCTTATAGTCATTTTTTAATGTGATTAGGTAAATGTTAAAAAATAAACATACGGATGTCTTGATAAATACAAGAAAGTTATGAACAATAAATCCGACCCATTGATTTTGGAGGATGACTAAGAATATGCCAGCATCTTCAATGCATAACCATCAGATTAGGGTTTAAGGTTAAAAGATCATTAATTGTGCCCATTGTCATGTGCAAAATATTTAAAAATAAAAAAAAAAATAAAAATTTATTTTTAATTTATATATTAAAAATTTATATAAAAATATGTTATTTAAAATTAATTTAATTTGTAATCCTTGTATATATATACTATTTTAATTTAATATTTTTAGAATTTCATAAAATTACTAGTAATCTAGTTATAAATTTAGTAATTTACTAAGCTATGCTATTTATGGATATTATCCTGTTATTTTCTAAAAGGAAATATATCTTGTAAACCATTAAACCTTAGTTGAGTCAATAAACTACGAATGACAATAATCATTATTCATATATTTTATTAGCATTAAGAGGCCCTCATTGTTCAATGATATCATATGGCAAACCCAATATGTTTGAATGGTTGCATACTATGATTTTGGAACTAGAAATAACCAGAGTCATGGAGCGGCTATGTCCCTGCAATGGTATAGCGGAAAGAGCTAAAGGAGCGAGAAAGTTATTTTTCGAAGTAATTTATATTAGTTAAGTCAATATAGTTGAATTGCTATTTTTCATATATGGTTTTATGATAAAATAAAATAAATATGAATACTCCATGTGAAATCACCTAAGATTATTCAATTAAAGCTAATTAAATGTATTTATATTATTAAATCTTCAAATATTTGAATAAAAAATGTTTATATGTATTAGTAAGAGTTGTAAGATGATGAATCTTCATTAAAACATTTGCATCTTTATATGATTATATGTTTTATATTCATTAAGACAATGAATCTTGTCAGAAGTTGACCTAAATTAATGAAAAATGGGATTATATGTTTTATATTCACTAGACAATGAATTTTGTTAAAAGCTGACCTAAATTAATGAAAAATGGGAGTGGAATTTTATCGTATTCTTTTTACCATTCAACATTATAATTATGGATTTAAAATACAATTTGTTTATACAATTCAATATTATAATATTATAATTGTGGATTTAAAATGTAATTTGTTTAACAAGATACTATTAAGATTCTATTTTCTTAATTACTTTTTGTTTTCCTATATAATATACCTTGGATCAAATAATTGTGGATTTAAAATGTAATTTGTTTAACAAGATACTATTAGTATTCTATTTTCTTAATTATTTTTTGTTTTCCTATATAATATACCTTGGATCAATTCTCAAAATACTTAATGAAAAATATGCAAATTTTTTTTTAATAACTTTAAACTTAATATGTATTTTATTTATTTTTGAGCTTTCAATACATATTTTTGTGACTCATTGCACACAAATATTGAAAACGCAATTTGAAAAGTAAACATAGAAGGAAGATGTAATATTGTTATAACAATGTTTATGGCTTTGGCCTGGGCTATTTCTTAAATAACTCCATAAATTTTCTTGCCAATCTGTAAAAAAGAATTGTATTGACTCCTTAAAAAGAATTATGGATTCTGTCAATTTTTTTTATTGAACTCTGTAAAAAAATATTTTATTGATTCATAATTTTTTTTTAGCAACTCCACCTTTATTATTTCAAACAAGGAATTTAAATACTTCATAATTCTAGATACCAATGAGGAAGATAGAGAATTTCAAGAAATAGTGGGCTACTTGCAATCTGAGAGTTACATCACCTACCAACAACTTCAAGAGTGAGATAAAAGGTTTAAGAGGCTCAATAAATGTAATTTCCAAAAAACTTCATGTTGTAGACATTAAAGGAATGAAAGATTCTATGGATGATATCTCCAACAAACTACAAAACCTTGATCTAGATCTTATTAATGGATTCCTCCTAAAATCCAAGGAAATGAATGATATTCCCTATATACTTGCAACAATGGAACATGGTTTGAAATATTGGGGCATCAACTCTAATAACCTAAATAATGAAGGTGGAGTTGCTAAAAATATTAAGGCACAATTCTAATCTAACCTAAACTATCCTGATTAGGAATATATTATTGAAATGAATACAATGAAAATTAACACTTCTTTCATAAGAAATAATTCATAAATACGAGTATGATAAAGAGACAATATAATAAGTAGAAAAACAAGTAGTTAGTTTTCCTTCTCATTATATCATTGTTCTATTTAAGAATAAATCCTGGTAATATGAACATACATAACATGGAAAGGAAGAAATTAACAAAGCCATTGTCCACACATTCATAAAGCAAGACATCCAATAGGAACAATCTCAATTGAATATATCAGTTACCAAAATTCCAAATATGTCTCTTGTTCAATTCACCATACAGTAAAAGTATTGTCTAGATCCAATAAGAATCAAAATCCCCATTTCATTTACTGTTCTCCCTTTCATAATATTCGAGAGATTGTTTACATTCAAAAAGACGTAACATAAACAAAATGCGGTCACAATGTGACTCTTCACATTTTGATGCATTCTATGATTGCGAAACAAGGAAATAAGGAAAACAGATCAGTTATCACACTAAAGTAATTATGAGGTCTTCTACAATTGCACCTGATCTCGATATTCATTCCATTACTTTCTTTAGTTTATCTAACTAAATTTTTTCTAGGTATAACTCTCCATCGTAGATCTTGGTAGAAACTTCTTGTTTTGACTTTTGTTCTATCTGTTTAATAAAGTTATGGGTCATTGGGATTAGCCTAGCGGGCCTTACAAAATATTCTTCTAGAACTTCCTTATTCACCTCAGTCCGCTGTTCTATATTTACCTGGATGATCTTCATGTGTTCCTCAATCTTGGACATTTTCAACTTAGCTAGTGTTGCTTCATCAATAGGGGGCATTACTTCCATTCCAATTTCTTCAATAAGATCATTTGAATTGTCCTATAACATTTTGCATTCTTTTGTTGTTGTCTCTTGAATAGCATGAATATCCTTCAACAAAGGTTTCCATGTATCAAAGAAAACTTGGTCCTTTAGTTTTTCTTTCCTAGAGTATAATGGTAATGTGTTAGGGGGATCCTTGCACACTTATTCCCGTTTGATGACTTTATCAAAGGCATCATTTTCCTTTTGATATTGATCTTTGATCTCATCTATTTGGCACATAAGCCTTAATTGATCATACATGTCTACTTGCATATAGTTAAGAAGGCATAGACACTCCTTTTTCTCAAATTTCAATCTTTCATTCAACTCCACTACTTTTGCTTTTATAAATTCCAAAGTAAGAGTTGTTTCTTTATTTTACTCTAAAGGTTTCTCAAGATTTTGTTTTTCTTGTTCCAATCCTAGGATCAGGTGGCCTAGTTGCTCAACGAACTTTTGGGATTCAACTTGTTTTTGTTGGATTACTGAGAGGGGGGGTGGGTGAATCAATAATAGAGTAATTTAATCTTTTTTAACCATAATATGCAAGTGTTATATTTTCTTATGATCAATTTAGCATTATCATCCAATAGTTGTAGAGTAAATAAACAATGAACATATGAGCAATCATACACATACACAACACACCAAGGTTTTTACGTGGAAAC